>WYDF02050476.1:0-25451 GCA_009867245.2 Adranes taylori
AGATAGATTGTTATTGAGCAGAATTAAGAACAACAAATTTCTACTCGAAGCGAGGTGGTGACACAGTGGACCGATAATATAAAATCGAAGAGCTAATAGACGGGACGTTACGAATTTTATTAGATTTTGACTAGTTCAGAATTATTCAGAATTTGTTGAGTTCAGTATAAAAAATTCATTTTTTAAAGTACGATTCTCGTCCATTTTTCTCCCAGTACTATGGCTGAGGTGCAAATGTGACTAGATACTTATTTTATTATATATAATAATCTTTATTGGCATATGACCGGGAATACAATCGAGAATTATAATACCATTAGCAAATAAACTACATAATATAAACTTTACTATAAGTGATAAAAAGAACGAAAAAGAAACAAAAAAAGACAATCAAACAACAAGAAATTTTCTTCCCTATCACCCATTTTAATTGTCTTTAAATATATAAATCCATCCTCACTACCATCCTCCAGAGTTGACACCAGAACGAACTTTGCCTTCTTCATATCCCTTCGCTCTATCTTACCTCCTCCCTTATTTTTACCATTATCTTCAAACCATTTCTCTCCTGACCCGTGCATACCCTCCAATTATTCAACAATATTTTCTCTTCTATTAATCTTATCACATTACAATCATCACCCAATGCTCTCATATTTCGTCCTTCCTTTCACATACTCTACAACTTCGTTCTTCCTCATTCGTCCCTCATTCACTCCCACACCTAAACCTAGCAATCATCCTTTTCTCATCTATGCTCATCCCAGATTTTAAATATTCCGGTAAATCTTCTTCCACGATGAATTCTACATACCTTCTATAACACCTTAATTCCCTCTCTTGTATCTCCACACCCATATAAATCTCCTCCACCTCTCTTTCACATTATATCCCATCTTTTACCCTTCGTTTCCATTCATTTATTGACCAACAACATCTCTCATACATATTTCTCGTATTTGCCAACTATTTCACCCCCCCCCCCTCTTTCCATGCATTTTCATATACCCTTTGAACCATCCTATCTTCCTGTCCAGTAATCACTTTTCCCTCATATATTATCACCTTCTTAACTCCTTTCACAAATATTTTAGCTTCATTTAATTCCTTAACACAATTTTACCTGGCGTCGTTCTTTCACCACCCAGCATCCTCTTTAAATATATAATCACCATTCTTTCTATCTCTCATCTCTCTTTCACTGCCCACAGCACAGTCCTGTATATTAAAAAACTCCTTGCACATGCATTGTATATCATGAACCTTATTTTTGTCGAATTGTCAAATGTTCAGTCAAACTGAACAGTGAAAATATCTAAAATATTTTTCCAAAGAGTCCTCGTATAATTAAGATTTTGATATGTTTATTTAGTAGAAATTATGCATAGTAAATTCAATGTTTCAATAAGTTAATTGTTTTGTATGAAATACTATCGCAAAAGTGCGATGTCAAAACCTTTTGGAAATAAATACATTCAGTCTAGATCACGTACAAATTTCAAAATAAATTAGTTCTGTCATTTGTATGTAATTTAATATTTAGCTAATCAGCAGCTAGAGGATTAATTTACATAAATTACAAATTGTTTTTATTCTACATACGTTTTATGTATATGTATTAATTAATATCAAAATATATTTGGTTCATGATTCAAATCCAAATGTTAAAAGAAATTTTACTTTCAAATGTTTAAACTTTATTTTCTTATGCATATTATAAGTTACAACACACAGAACGTGTAACTTTCCATTGTTTAATTAATCACGTTATTACAGTTTTTAATCTGTATACATTTGTTGAGTTTTGTTAATAAAGATGAAGTTGTTTTTCTGATTTAGCCTTTAGCCACTACGGTGCATTGTTTATCTCGCAAATGTCCCTTACATTTGACTAAAGCATACGAGGTGTCAATCTTTTGTTTTATTTTGAATATTTATTTAAATTGAATTAATTATTTTTTGTTTTAATATTATTTTTAAAATAATATTTTATTTTTAAGACATTGAGTATATTAAGCTCGCCTTACGTAATATATACTTTGGTCAAAGGAACTGAAACACCTTAAGATCTTTTAATTTTATTTGTATCAATAATTTTATTCCAATGCAAATAATTTTTTATTTTAAAACAAGCTAACAAACAATTTTATTTCGATGTTGATTACTACTTTTTATATTTATCTACGTATAGAATATACAGTACATCGATGTCATATAAACCTTTATGAAAGTTTACCAAATCAGAACCGCACAATATTTTATTTTTCTGTACTAATATGTTGCTTGCTACTTATTTCATTTATTTTTGATTGGGAGGGAAACTATACTGTACCCGAATTAACGTTTATATGATTGAAATAAACCTTAATCATATTTGTTTTATTATTTACCAAAATTCGTCAACCCCTTATAATTTATATTTGCATGTAAAAATAAATTACTTAGTGATTAATAGAATATTTTAAAATCTTGATGTGCTTTATTTGAATTTTGGTAAATTTATTCATGGAACGTACTTGATTTATTAAGGTTGAATCTTTCGCTTTAATCAAACAAGATGCCATAACTTAATTGTAAAGTGTATTAGTGTTTGTACATTGTAAATCCCCAAATAATGATTTATTAATTTTGACTACGCCCTAACTTAACTATTGCTCTACTAGTCCTGATTGAATTGAGTGTGTCTTGACTGGAAGTAGAACTTAATTATCCTGTTAAAGCTAGCTTCCTTATCATACAAATAAATGTGACAATACTGTTTTACAGCGTTGTCTATAAAATTTGTGATTTTAAACTCTTTATGTTTAAAATTCCATAAAATTCTATTTCTTTCGTACGATGCAATAATTTTAATAATTTGCGCTGCACTGCACTTCTTATTTATCTTTCAACATCTTTTTTACTACAGGCACGTAAAATTTGCAAAAACACTATCATAAACCTCTCGCAACTTGAAATAATTTAACTATCCACACCAACAAAGTAAGGATACATATTCGCGCAGCGCAAGCAATTGTAGTGATAAATATATTTTCATAAACCGGATATATTAGTAATTCGAGGATAAATTAATAAACTAACAGAAATATATTTGAACCTACTCTTACATAAAATAAAAATCGACTGTAATATCGCTTCCCCAGATGCATACATAAGGAGAATTTTTGAAGATATTTTACGATTAATTTCTATTAAGTCTCAAAATAACAATTTGCACGAAACACATATTTACTACATAAGATTTAGTTGCTGTTTGCAACAATTAATCAGAACGGCTACATGTTGTATCAGAAGTGATCTGTGATAACAGGCTGGATAGGAACTTGGTTTTTGAATGGCCGGCATAGAGTGGCACCTGAAGCTTCCCATTGGGTCGCACGCGAACTGCTTGAAAAACCCAAACCTTGTTTGCAACAAAGAATTGAAACCAGAAGCATCAGAGGCTTACCGCTGAGTCACACAAGACTTTATCTAAGCATCTTGGAAACAAAACTCTGTAGTCCCGTTTTGGAAACAGAAACTGATGGGCAAATATACGTACATAGTCGCGAGATTTGCCGCCAACAACCTTCGTATCCTAAAAAAGACTGTTACGAAAATTTTAGTCGGTGCTAGCGTAACACACGCAATCATACCGAAAATAGTCAATACAACGTAACAGAATGACAAAAGTGTCACTTTCTTTTAAGACTTTACAAACTTCATATTACTCATTGTATTATTACTAATTTATTTAATTTTCATGGATGATGCTCTAAAACGACAATTTAGTTTACCTCCACATCATATTCCTTACTTGGAAAAACATAGAATTTATCAATTGTTTCATGTGAGTGCTGAATACAATTTTATGTAATATGAATCTATAACAAAAGTTGATAACAACATTTGCTAAAGTTTAATTTGGTATGCTACCAAAAATTTCATAACAGGTCATTTATTTATATGTAAAATTTTATATACGGCATATTTTTATTCCTCATATGATAAGTATTAAATTTAATGGTGAGCCCTCAGAAGCGAGTTTTGCGTCAACGCAAGCCCGAAATTGTTAATCTAAAATTTTAACGTTCTCCCCAAAATTTTCCCCATTAGGATCAGTTAATAGTAAAAAGTAAGAGTGGTGGTAGTGTATTGTTCAATTGTTCAATGAGTGCAACCATGTTTACAGCTTGGGAGTTCGTATAATACTGAACCGATTTATCTTCCCAGAATGTTTGGGACTAAAGTGTTTGTATACTGCGGAGAGTTCATATACTAACTTGGTTTCGTATATCTATCTCGGTTCGGGTACCTATCTTGGTTTCATGTCACTTGGTTTTCGTCGGTTTTCGTGTACTTGACTTGTATCTGACTTGGTTTCGTGTTCCAAATGATTCAATGTTCTTACTTGGAAAGTTTATCTAATAGTGATTCGATTCTTTTAGGATTACTTGACAACGAAAGTGTTTGTGTACTACAGCGAACCCGTAGTACATAAACACTAGTATATGAAACTGGTTTCGTATACTAACTCGCTTTCATGTAACTAACATGGTTTAGTATATCTAAGGACTCGATGTTTATAATTCGGTACTTTAACTACTACTGAATCGATTCCACTTCCAATACTGCACCGTACGGAAATGTGTGTGTACTGCGAAGTGTACATACACTAACTTGGTTTTGTATACCTAACTCGGTTCGTATACCTAACCGAGTTTCGTCAATCTAACGTGATTTCGTGTGTCTAATGAATCGATGTTAACACCTTGGAGGTTCATTCGCTACTGAATCGACTCTTCCTCCAAGATTGTATCGTACCGAAGTGTTTGTTTGGTATGGGAAATTCAGATACTAACTTGGCGACGTCCAGCTACTAGACTACGAATCGATGATATCACTTCGGAGGTTCGTTTGAAAGGAACTGAGCTCTAAAGGCCGCTTACTATTCTAAAGACCTCTCACGAATCGATGTTACCACTTCGGAGGATAGTTTGAACGGAACTGAACTCTAAAGACGCTTACTAATCTAAAGACCTCTTACAAATCGATGTTACAACTTCGCACGTTCGTTTGAAAGAACCTGAATTCTAAAGACCGCTTGAAGTCACTATTATTAACGCTTCGAAAACTATCATCCTAACAAAGTACTTCTATTAATGTAAATCGCAATTTATTGTATCGTTGTACTTTATATCTATTCATACTGCATCCATAAAACATGATGAGTTTCGTATTCTCTGTATTCCCCGATTGATATGATTCATCTCTTCAGAATGGAACGCGATGCATTCTGAAAGTGACTACGTTCACCGATAAGAAATGTTTCGGATATCGCATTATTTTTCACTTGTTAAAGTCTTCAATAATGTGCTCGATATCAAAATTATTGTCCGTACTCGATGCAACTACTCGTTGCCGTTCAAACAGGGAATGTTAGATCCATTAGATCTATGTTAGATCCAGGAAGAAGTAGATCCATTATACTTCCAAAAGTCTCTTAAAAATCACGATAACAAAAAAGACTTAAGATGCAGTACTTTTAGAAGATGTACTTGAAAAAATGATGCAAAGTAAAGTTCGTTACCAAATACCGTTTTTCCACGAAATGATGATGTCTAGATGTTTTTCGAGGAATTTTATTCATGTCGAGACAAGTTTTATTTATGTCTGACCTCGAAATCGCTGATCACCATCTGTGGTTATCGTGTTTCACGAAATGTCTGGACGTGCAATCTTACTGCTTATTTGAAGGTTTTAGGAATATGTGCTTCAAGCACAAATATCTTGAACATTATTACTAACTCATTCACAAGACCGACTAATTCAATGATTCAAAACTGACAGCAAATTACATCGCATAACAATAATTTATTTGAATATATTGTTTAAAAGTTTCAATGTACTTGTTGCCTTATATCCATCCAAAATAAATTATGTATTTGTCCCATTCCGTTATCAAATTTGTAATAATTTTTTATGTTATGATTTTTAAATTTCAATTAAATTAATTCTAGGAACTGTCACGAGAATTGATTATACAACAACCAGAAGATCATGTGATATTTCTAAAACAGATTTTATCGCAAGCTGCTAAATCAATTAATGTCGCAAGAGTCGTGATATTATCTTCGCCACGAATTAATGTTTCGGAAATTGGCCGACTGCTTTCTGTTGAAACCGGGCAATATCTCTTTACAGACGAAATTTTAAGTAAACTCTCAGGAAAGGTAACATTAATTAAAAATTATATTTCCTGTTAAAATACTATCCGGAGCAACCATCATAATTGTCGCGTGTACAGCGTGTACAGCACTCTAATAGTTAAATAAATTTCACTTAACTAACTTAACCCACCCGACTAAATAAAAAGGGATCGAAGAATTATAAGTAATCATTTATTTCGTTAATATAAAGTTAATTTAATACACTAATTTATATTGGGTCAGTGTAGCTGATAAAATAATAAAACACAATTTGTTTTCTATGGTTTCTATTTATTACAGCCATGAAAAGAATAACCCCATGCAACAGATTCCGATTCTTATATAAATATAATAACTACCAAGCAACATTTAAATAATTGCTTAATAAAAATTAGCTTTATAAAAATTAGTACATTGTGGATAAAATTAGTTACGTCTTGAAATAAAGGTTGTGACAAGAAATAACTAGAATAAATACAAAAAAGAAATTAACTGTTTGAGAGTTTCAAACTATTTAATATAATATGATTTAAACTTACATTTTCTTATGCTACAAAAATTTACTTTCAACTAACGCTCCCGCTTTTTTTTTTCTTCTCCTTATTTGCCTGAACTTCCTATCTTCTGATGGATAAAGAGGTTCGGTGGTCGCCCTGACGATCAGGTTATCGGCTAGTGACTGCTTGGCTGTTTTGTTTGTTGCCTTCCGCTAGTTGTTATTCTACCATCATTTCTCCTATCCATCTGATGCTATCTGTGGGGTGGTCTCTCAGCCTCTGCAGCATGTTCTGTCTTGCGACACTTTCGATTACATGCATTGATAGTTTTTAGATCTTTTTTGATGTTGCTGTTTCTGATATACCAAGACCTTACCATGTCGCCTTTCTTAGGATGACATTCCGTTTCCGTTCGGCTAATTGGATAGTTTTTCCTCCGCTTTTATTCATATTTCATCTCCGTATCAAAACTGAGAATGTAGTATCGTGTTTATATTCTCATTCTTGTTTTCATTGCTATCTTGCTGTCGTGCGTTATGAGTGGGTAAATCCTTCTATAGGTTTGTCTTTCTGCCTCCTATTGGCTGAGATGGAAGGAACCTTTTGTTTTTTCGGAATTGTGATGATGGTCGCTTTTCTCTATTGTTCCGGAAAATACTCTAATTCACGCGTTTATGATTGTTTTTAAATATTCTATTGCTTTTGATGGGAGAAGTTTATTTGCTCATACTGGAATGTTATCTTCTCCAGGAGCCTTTCTGCTGCTTGGCGTCTTGATTTTGTTGTTGAGTTCTTCTGTTGTGAACTCAACTGTTGAGTGTTTATTGGTTCATTGATTATTACTGGTTCTCTCTGGTTTTTTTTGTGCATTCGTATTTTTCCAATGACTTGATTGGACTTGGTATTCTCATCCGTGAATTGTTTACTAACGAATTTTTCCACAGCTTCCGCTTTCTCTTTATCTTCGAAAATATAGTTATTTTCAATTAATAGCGGTGATTTGCCTTTCTTCTTCCTCTGTAGCGCATTGTTTAATTTCCATATCTTATCCTCTTCGCATGCTTCGCTAACTATTTTGTCCAAAACCTTTTGTTTTTATCCTTCAACATGATGTTTACTTTATTTTGCGCTTCTACATATCAGCGTTTGTTTTTGGTTCGTCTTGTTTTTGACCATTCCTTCATGAGCGCATTCTTCTCCCTGATTAATTCTGTTTCTTGGGCACTTAATTGCTTATTATTAAAATAATTCTTGTTTGGCTCCGCGATTTCCTGAATTTTATTTCGTATTTCGAATTGTTAGCCTCTTTATAAAGGCTAACACTTCTTCAATCTCTGATTGTGAATCGAAGTTCTCCATTTCACGCTAATATTTCATCGAGTTTATTTTTCTCTTTGGTTGGTCATTTGTTTTGGGGCCCATTTTTTCTGCTTTAAGAACTACTGGAAAGTGATCGGATCACAGTTCGTAAACAGTGTTTGCTGATAACCTGGTACTCCAGTTTTTATATATGGCTACGTTTATTATCTCACCTCTTCCTTTATTTCGGTTGGAGGTAGGAAACTCTGGGGCTGCTATTTCGGCGTGTTGGCTTTGCACAATTTCCAGAAGTTATTTACCGGCTTTGTTAGATCGACATCCCCATGCCGTGTTCTTTGCATTAAAATCGCCACCTAACATACCGGGCCACTTCAGCGTATTTTTTCAATCTCTTCTGCCGACGGAGCTTTCCCGGGAGGCACATAAACTGCCACAAAATTTAGAACTTTGTTATTAATGCTTGCCTCAATTCCTATTGACTTAAAAGAATAGTATTAAACTCGAGTTTTCTGCTTACTAACTTGTTTTTAGAAATAATAGCCCTAGAAATAATTTCCTTTAGGACCCGCTTGTCTGTCAAGTTGTGTAATTTTATATCCTGGAATACTAATATTTTTTGAAGGTTTGAGATGAGTTTCTGACACAAACATTACTGCTGTTTCGTGCTGATGAAGGAACAGTTCGAGTTCATTAGTTTTACCAGCTAAAACGTTGGCATTCCAGACACGCATGCTTAGGTTATAAGTTACCATTTTGTAGTATTTCTTTCAAAATTCCTGGTAGCACTTGAAGTAGAATACTTTTAATCATATAGGTGAGACCAGATTGATCTGCAATCGTCTTAGTTATTCCAAGTAGGAGACCCCTTCTTTAACTGGTGCTCGGGCTATACTTTCTTTCTTAATGTTCTCTGTGTGTTTTTTGCAAACTTTATAAGACGGACGAGTCAATTTATGCCTTTCGGAGTTTCTTTGCGCGGCATTTTGCATTCACATGCCAGGTGATATTTGACGATTTTAGATTATTCTAGGCAAGCAAATGCCGCCGTACATCTGAACTATACATGACCGTATTTCTCGCAGCGAAGGGGCTGCTGCGATGATGTCAGCTTATGTTTTGGCTATGGTTTAAATTTAATCTTTAGGACTTCGTTGATATCAAATAGTTCCTTACCTTCAGTAGTTTTATCCGTATTGACCCTAATAAGAGTGCATTTCTTCTGCCTGGTCTCCAATCTGGTTAATGAGTTTGAATGTTCTTTTCTTTCAAGTCGTTTTCTATTTCTTCAGTACTAATGTCTTCCGGAATTCCTCTCAAAACCACTTTTAATTCCTTGTCCTTAGGGAGCTGGAAAGGGTGGTAGGCATCACTGGAAGTAATTGATTTGGTTATATTGAGCTGCTTCCCTACCTTTCACTTACGTCGGTCAGTTTTCTTGCTAACAAGTGACTGGCTACAGTTTCTGTCGCATTTCTTCCTATTAACTCAGTTTTACTTCACTGTCTGTTACCGTCAAGACTTCTACTCTCTGTCGATAAAGTGCAGGTGTTTCAGTAAGCTAATTTCCATGCTCTAAACTTGATCTTACTGTCAGAAAACATCAAGTGCTTGGCTCAATGCCAAAACCCGTTTGGACACATATACGTATGACCCCTTCTCCACAAATGCAACAATGCGCGCCACATTTTTTTTATCTATCAGTCGCGCAAATATATAAGATACAAGAATATTTTATAAAAATAATTTCGAATACTTTCTTACTCAATGAAGAATAATTATGCAAGATTAATCGTTCCCTTTTGAAGAGTTGCCATAGTATAACTTCTATTGATAAGTTTAAGTACTTTTAATTTATACAACTAATTTGAGTGTAAGATAATAATGCTGGAATAATTAAAAATTTCCTAAAATTTAGGTAACATGACGTAAAGTAGATGCAGTAAAAAAAATAAAAAGGCGTGTGTTTTTCAATTTTACAATATTGTCAAGTGTTATTTTGGAGAGACTGTTGCTCTCCAACGTGATATAGGTAGGAGAGAATCTTTTGGCTAGGGTAACGTAGCGATATTCCCTTATTCTCAAGTACCGTTTTGGTTCAATACTTGGAAAACGCGATTCACTAAGTTATAATTTTTATGAAGCCAGAATCTATGAATTTATAATCCCCCTACTTTCCCAACGCTACTTAAATAAAACACAAAACTATGCCATTGCTAACGTTTTGCATACCTTTCGGATTTAATCATAAATTTATTCAGATAAATAATGGTAGCGCGCAACCTTTAACAATCACAAATCGTTTTTCTTAGTTCAGGCTTTGTATTATAAATTGTATTGTAATGTATTGTAAAAATGTATTGTAACTAAGTTAAGAAATGCATACATACAGTTAAAATAAATATTCGATTCATCAAATTACTTCTCAAATAAATATAATATAATTTTACTTACGATTTCTGTTGAACTTGTCTCTCCAACTTAATTTATAGTTATACACAAACACCTCATAAATCCATTTTAATTTATCTCATTAAATAAACTAGTTGCCTGACAATTTAATTTAATTCGTAAAATTCATAGTTAAAAGAATTATGTACATATAACCAACTATTGTTCACAAATAGGTCTCAGATTTCAACTTATTTAATGTTTCAATTTATTCATGATTTTATTTAAAATTAATTATGATTTCATTTAATTTAATTCATACTTTATTTTCGAAATTCAAACCGGCAAGGATCTAGCCTTGTAACTACAAAATCTAGTCTCTGTGGCTTGTCTGTAGCTTTCAACTCTTTTTTGGCTAGCTGATTTGTCCTACCAAAACACGATCGTTTACTCTCACTAGCTCATGGTAAATTGCCTTCATCTAATGAACCCCCACCTAAATACCTCTTCCATTGTCTTACTAATTATTTTCGGCCATTATGGATTCACACTCAATCAAATCTGCATTCCTCACACATACTAATACGCGCCACACGGTAAGCTTTCCTATGATTAATTTACTACCAATTAAATCGATTTAATCACACATGCACTCATAATAGCAACATCGCGTTCTCCTACTCTGCTTGCTGCGTTCAACGTTCCTCCGTAAAAGAATTTGTTTCAGATTTAATTATATACCATAGGGTTCAATCAGCGATCAACGATCAGTTCTACTTTTTTATTGTAAAACTTATTTATAATCAACCTACCAGTAACCGGTTACTTTTTATAACCTATTTCCTTCTAACTTATTAACTTTTTTCTAACGTATATCAAACAACCTGCTTAAACCGCTACAGCATCTTACAACATTTTACACCATCTAGCCATCCTGAATTATTTACATAATTTATAAGTATCAAATGCCCAAACTGTGTATCATAAAACTAATTTGGAGCGAGGACAATTTACCTCGTTACAATATTATGAACTAAAACAACAATAATAATAAAAAATCTATCTGGAGCTCATTCTGAATTCCCTAACGACTCGCTATAATCTGAACCAATCTGGACTCACCTTCTTACGAAATATTTTTTGTAACTATCTAATTACAGATACATGTTTTCAGCACAAACTATCTTTCACCAACCAATAGAGTAAAATCAGAATTGGATCAGTCGCTATACAGTGATGGAAACCCTAAATGTTCTATAAAGCTGGGATGTAGTTTCGTACAGGCCTAAAACATCTGATGAACCAATTAAATTAAAATATATGTTGAGGACGCAATCGTTAGGCATCAATTAAGCAGATAACTTACTCTATTGGTTCGTGAAAAAGAGTCTAATCACCATTGTAGTCTTCAACTATTTTACGTTACATAAAGTTTGAATCTGTGTTTAAGTGTGAATTAAATGAAGTATTTTTAAAAGATTTAGAACTATTAAAAAAAAGAATAGTAATTAATTTTATTTATTCTGTTATTTTTTGCTTCAAAGAAAATTTCCAGAGGTATTTCGAGATCAGATATATTTTCTTATATATTTATTGTATATCACTCAAGGGGCTATTATTTAGCCATTGTTTTTATTTGTCTATTGGCAACGCCCTAAAATTTAAGGGGTCTCGTTACACAGTACTTATATACATATAATTTAACGTTTACATAAGTGACATAATTTTACGTTTACATTAATAACTTACTTCCAGTAAGACGGCACAATTAGAAGTTGGCAGCCAATACTTCAAATAAAACAAACGGAATTCCA
Source organism: Adranes taylori (assembly GCA_009867245.2). Lineage (NCBI taxonomy): Eukaryota > Metazoa > Arthropoda > Insecta > Coleoptera > Staphylinidae > Adranes > Adranes taylori. The sequence goes on from WYDF02050476.1 coordinate 12,208, forward strand.
TATATTTAAATTTATTTCTATAATGAACATCTAAATAACAAAAATCTGTTATTTATATTTTAGGCACAATTAAATTCAAAGGAAATTATATACATATTGCAACACATATTAAGAAATCAAAAAGTGATTGAAAAGGGATGGATATTAACAGGTGAAAATTTGAATTTTATAAAACAGAATTAAAATGAAACAATTTAAATATAATTTTTAACGTTCAATAAATTTTTGTATGTATTTATGAATTCAGATGTGATTAAAACAAAAGATATGGCCCAGGCATTGATTAAAAGTGGATTTTTACCCACCCACGTCCTGCATTTAATTTCACCATACAATCCAAATTTAAAAGATTTACTCTATTGTAACGTATCGGAGAATTGGCCCGATTATCGGCGAACCGTGCTCGACGTTAGAGATGTATTCACGAAAAAGCTGATAGTATGTGCCGGATTTTGGTTTTTATGTTGTAATTTTTAAAACTGTATTATTTTTGTTTGCAAATAAATCCAAACAGGAAGTGCCTCTGCAGGAAATGCTTATGCTAGATGTCGTCAAAAAATGTGCAGATTTAGTTCAGACACCTCTCGTAGGAAGCGAACTAAAAGTTCCGCGTGTCATAATTTTAGGACCGCGCGGGTCTGGACGTAAGACACAAGCTAAGCTTCTTCAGGAAAAATATGGAATAATACATGGTAAAAAACTATGTTTAGCACTTTTTCAAATTATTTCAAAAATATAATATAAAATGTTTTATGAAACCTCGTATTCTTTATTATTTTTTTTTTTCTGATTATTATCTTTCATATAGTAATACATATAGGAATATGAAAGATATAAGAATCATGAAAATTTCTGATTTGAAATTTTGATGGATAAGCACGGTTTAGACGTCCCTGAGTCCAAATAAGTGAGGCTATGCATGTGTGTGTGTATGCTCCAGCATTTCTTCTAAATTACTGACCCGATTCAAATGAAATTTAGTATACAGGTGCACACGATTTGTGCGCCCAGAATTTTGTCCTTTTTTTTTCTAAATCGAATATGGCGGAAATGCGCCATTTTTAATTTAGCCAAACATTCAATTTATACTCTAATAGGCCAACATTTTGCACACATGTCGTAATACTTCGTAGTGTGCATCTAATGGAATTAGTCCCATTTCTCTTTTACCAACAGAACGCGACGTTACTACATTTTAAATTTAAAAAACTTTTGAAGAAATTAAAAACTTCTCAGAAAAATTATACATAGGATATTCAAATAAATTTTATTTTATAAACTACTTAAAGCTCCTTCGATTTTATTTAAAACACTTTTTTCTATATGTAAAGAGGGTGTTATTCCCATTTTCTCGAAAAGCATACGAACAATTTCTTCTAGATTTCCTGCGTCGAAAGTAAATTTAATACTAAAACCACTTAGTAACTTCACAAAAATGGATACGTCAACTTCGAAGTAACTTGACCTTGAAAAACTTGACAACCTTAAATATTTCGATTTGTATAAATGTTGGAAAAATTAGGCGTATGAAACATATAGACGACTAACGGGCCTCTCTTTTACAACTCTCCCAGCCTCTTTTACGCAATAAAAAACTTTTTACTTTTTAATACCACCTTGTATACTTTTGTATATTTTGATACTTTGATTTTCTTTAAAATATTACTCCAAATTTAATGGTTCGGAAGATATCGACTCTAATATTAAAAAACTTCTCCATTGGTCACCATGGTAACCGCAAATAATCATATCAACACCCGTAGTAGTTGAACGGTAGGAGATAAGAGAAAATATTTTACATTTTATGAGATCTACGAGACGGTGCTTGCGCAACTTAATAACTGGGCGGTCAAAGGCGAGTCTAAATTACATTTAGAGAAAGGTTCCAACTCATCCCACATACACTACATACATCTACATTTTAAATAATAAAATGGCTTGAAGTTCCGCCACTGACTAGTGTTTTAAAAAGAGATTTGAATAAATGTTTGAAAATACACGCAATGTTTACTATTGTAACGTTGTCGAAGAGAAAGATTACTAAAAACAACAAAGCATTAAATCCAAAGGCATGCGAAGACGTTGTCCCATGATTACAACTATGCATTTGTATGCTAATCGACTGTTATCCCAAGCTATTATTGACCTAATTGAGTTTAATACATGTATTATAAAATAGTCAAAACTAAGTAGATCAGTCCTTGCTATATGCAGTAAATATAAAAGTTTTGACTTCCAATATATGAAAGTTGGCATGGCAGTCCCGTCTATAATTTTTTTTTTTTAGATAAAGTGAAATTTATAAAATTTTTATTTTATTTTCATTGCATTAGCAATGCTGGTTTCTTTAAAGGTATCCAAACTACATAATACATACAATCTGTACTGATCTGATTTTTGTGCGTGATACCTCAATTTCCAATAATTTTTGGAAACAGTATATCCCCAAAAATTGCAGAAAGTGATTTGGTCTTCTGAGTGCTTTGCTCGTCATAGAATTTTAGCTGAAACGGGGGCAATCTTAATTTTATCTAATGCCACACTAAACTAGGATATGGACCTGACACCGTACTATTCTCTTAGATTTATTAACCCAATTATACTTTTACCAACGCTGGCCATTCCTTCAGTTTTACCTTCCATCGCCAATTTCAGCTTACTATATTTTTCAATATCTTACGATATAACGTAAATATAACAATTAAGGTATAATAGTAGTTGGTAATTATATATTGGTGACTGTAATTGTTTTTATTAGTGATCTGATCAATAAACTGTTTGACTATATGATTTTCAGCATTTGGCAATAACACAACATCTCAAATACCTAATTGTTCCAGGCAATTTACGTTTCTCTCTGTACTTTCATACTATGTTCATACTACTTCGTTTGTGTTCTTCCATTGTACCAAAAATCAGCGCCATCTCTAAATAAATAGGTGTGTTATATGGGTTTACTATCTAGCTATCACCACCGAAAATCTCAATGCGCTAGTATGGTATATCTAGTTGCTTAGTTAGAACATTTCTTCTCACAAGTTTCTGACATTGGTACAAAAAACACAATGGACCAACAAGGAAACATCAAATTTTGTTTAAAAATGCCACCAAAATGGTTCGAGATGATTAAAACTGCTTATGGTGACGAAGCTTTGGGTCATAAGGGGTTCTCAAAATTTCCAAAGGATCCTCGTCCGGGTTCCTCTGCGAAAAATGGAACTAAAGAAAATGTGCAAATAAGTGGCTCAAATTTTTCGGAAAAATCGAAATGTATCCGCCAGACTCACTGAAGCATTCCCCAGAGTGCAACACTGCCTAGAAATGAAACCAACTATTAATTATGTACCAAACTGTATAGGAAGCATCGTAACTGCTGATGAAACTTGATGCTTTCAAATATATAACCACTGACACAACGGCAAAGTGAAGTATGGATTGGCCAGAAGTTTAAAAACTGAAAATAGACTATGCTCATCGTTCTCCACGATTTGAAAGGATCATTCATAACGAATTCATAAAAGCACAGAAATGCAAAATGTAATATGGGGCAAAAATTATGCATGCATTTGTGGGGTTGCGAGCAAAATTGTCCTGTCATCAGAGCAAGGATAAAATAAGTAAAAAACAAAAGGGATGTAAAAAATGATTGTTGATAAAGAAATTTGGGTACAAGAGTATAAAGATTGTTTGTTTGATGAGAGGCAAATATATAAATAACAATATACATTTTAAATACTATATTTACAACGCGGTTCATATTAAATTAACTAATGGCAAATTTACGTCCCGGACTCACTATTTAGTCACTATTTTGTTACTTTCGCGAAAAGTAACAAAATGTGACTTCGGTACGTAATTTTATCATTATTTAACAATATATATGTAAATCCATCAAGCACACTATCTTTACCCAGAAAGAAAATAAATTGGCTCTATCTCCATATGACGACAAACGATTTATTTGTGCATATGGCATTAAAACTTGTGCATATGGCATTTAAACATTTGTGCATATGGCATTAAAACTTTGGCGTTTAATGGGAGGGTCATAAAGACAACCCATTAAACGAATCAACCGAGTAATATAGATATGTACATCGGGATACCTCATCAGTATTAGTCGTATATGATTAACCACATATGCTGAAAATCAACGTTCGCCATACCATTATACCTAATTTAAGCAATTAGCCGTATGCTACGTAAATAAAAATACATTAGCAGATTGGAAATACCTAACAGCTTACTAGCAAACTAACAAAATGATCAATCAGAAAACTTTCGTATTTCTGCCGGTTTATATTTTTGAAAGTTGATACTAAATTATTTTAATAAATATGTGAAAGTAATCCAATTAAGTTTTTTTTTAATTTACTTCCAGTGGAATTTGAAGATTTATTTTGTCTTGCGTGGCAATCCGATTCAGAACTGGGCGTGAAATTGCAAGCGTGCGGCAACAAAGCATGTTTTCATTCCGATCTATTGGCGGAAGTTTTAAATGAACGTATTTTAAAAGATGATTGTTTAATAAAAGGATGGGTTCTTACCAATTTTCCGTTCAATGCTAATGATTTTCGTTATATAGACTGTTTGCCTACACCACCGAATAGGTAATATTATTCCCTTCGCCATTTTGTAGGTTGTAATGTATTTCTATGCAATGCATAACATTTTGTAGATAGATAATTTACAAATATTTATGGAAAGTTAATCCATAAAATTTCAATAAACTCTAAGCTATCAGAAGGAAACATTTTGTAATATCTAAATCTCATATTTATTCTGTGGTTCTTCTAAATTTTCGTTAGATAACCCGCAAAATCTGAGTCAACTCTAAACATAAATAACTTGAATGATTTTTGATTTTTGAGAATTTCCAGAAGCCGGTATTTATACAACTCACATAAGTTTTTCTATAAACAATTTCGTTTGAATCAGCTTAATTCTATTGATATGTGAATTACGTATCCATAAAATTTTGTGACTTTTACAAATTAATCACTGTTATTTGTACATACGGCGAATAAATCAATTTTGTCCACAATTTTTATAAAAACCATATTTTATTTCTAAGCAAATATGATTGATTGCAGAGTAATATTTTTGGACATTGACTTAAATATTTGTAAAGAACGTATCGTTGGACGCAGATTCAATGCATATACAGGTTCGGAAATTAAATTAGAAACGGAAAAATTATTTAATGATATGAAGCAAAAATTATTGAACGTTCATCCTAAAGATGATGCTGATAATATAATGTTAGAGGTATTTTGAATTGCTTTGAAATTATGTCTACAAGAAATTATGTTTCTTAGACTGAAATAAGATTATTCATTAGAAAAAAAAATGGATTTTCTGGATATAGTTAAATTTTGAGAAATTAAAATTTTTCTTATATTTCAGCTAAAATATTACTGCAGGGAATATGGAGAGTTACGGGAATATTGTGGACAAACAGCTCATGTAGTAAATGCTGATCAAGCGAAGCGTTGGGTATTCGAATACATTTGTTCAGCTATCGATAGAGATTCACCAATTTGTCCTCCTAGAGATCCATTACAAAAGATATCAGCTATCAGGAATCGAAATAAAAAGAAAGATGAGAATAAACTGGAGAACAATATAAAAACTTTGCTTGAAGATACTAGTAATGACAAACTTATTCCAAATACTTATATTGTTAATATTCTAAAAGATTCTAAATAATTATTGAATATTTCTATATTATTTTCGTAATTCAAAAGCAATTAAAAATTTTAATAATTAACACTTTCTGCAGTGTAAAAAACAAGTATACTATCCGTTTCGGATTTTGGCTACCATCATGGAGATCATAATCTTACTGAGTACTCGCGGAAAAACCGTTAAAGAAGTAATCCTAAAGGCTACGTTATTAAGATATCCGTGGTCGTCCTTGATCGAAGAATAGGCCCAGAACCTCTGGGCCATAAAACCTTGTAGCTATATAATTCTTAAATTTACCACTTTATACTCATCGCATGGTTTTGCTATTGTCTTTGTCACTGCAACACCGTTCAAAATAGTAAATCGGTACCCGATTTATAAGTTCTTACTTGAGTTTCCAGTGAAATATTGTTGAAGTCATTCATAAGCAACCCAAGCCCAGATATATTTAAAAGTATATGTACATTTCTATGCAATGCATAGAAATGTAGGGGCGTAGAGAGCCTTCCAAATCTTAGGTGAGGGGGGTGGGGGGATGAATATGCCGACTCAGCAATGAAATATGCTGAATATATTAATTCGTCATATAGTACCTTATAATAGTACATATATATCGTGTTTAGAAATTATAGAAATAACAACTGGAACTAGAAATAACAGTCGTAGCTTATTAAATAAGAATATAAAAATATTCCTTCAATCATTCCTTCATTATATATAGCATAGCGGATGATCCTGTGATCGGATGATAGATTGGATCCGACCTGTAATTTTATATATAAAAATTCAGCCTGCGTGTGTTTGTGGCTTCAAAACTCGAAAATCTCGATCGATGGACTTGAAATTTTGACACAACAATGCATTTACTACCAAGGGTGTTTTTTTTGCTTAAAATGCGGAAACATGGGACTATGGGAACACAATAGTCGCTGATAAAACATGGGAATACGGCACATATTCTTGAAATGTTGACACAACGTTGCATTCGAATATGCGCGTGTTTTTATTTACTTAATGCGGGAACGCGGGAATACGCGAACACATATTCTTGAAATTTTATTAGGCGATATCGCTGGCCGCGGCAATTAGGCCATATGGCTGGGCGCGCCACAGCCGCGGCCGTAATGCGGTAACACGGGAACTCATATCAGACTCAGGTTCATTTCATATCAGACTGAGCCACACCGAAGCGTGGCTGTATTTAGCTAGTGTTAAATATAAACCAAACGAAAAGAATACTTTGGAGTTATGGCATAAACGTCTCGGACACATACATTTTCGGACTTTTGAAAATATGATAAATAAGGAAACTATCATTGGAATTAATTCAAATGTAGCATACTGCTCATTTGATAATTGCTCAGTTTGTGTACAAGGAAAGATGACACAAACAGCACTTCCCAAATTAGAAACTAGAACTAATAGTATACCTTATTAGAAACTATCCACACAGATTTATGAGGTCCAATGTCAGTAAGTTCCATACGTGGAGCAAGATATGTCATCACATTTACTGACGACTATTCACGATATACTGTTGTCAAGTTCTTAAAACATAAAAATGAAGCAACAAATGCATTTATGGAATATAAAAGTATGGTCTAAAATGTTTAGCGAATTCAGTGCCTACAGGCCGATAATGGAACAGAATTTATGACTAAAGATATGAACGACTTTCTTTCAAAAAAATGGTATACAAAGACGACACACACACACACACACATACCACAGCAAAATGGTATAGCCAAAAGAAAAAATCGTACTCAGACAGAAATGGCTAGATGTATGCTAATAAGTTCAAATTGTCCATTAAACTTTTGAGGTGAAGCGGTTGCGACAGCTAACTACATTCGTAACAGATGTGTATGAGTTCAATAAACATGCGGACACCATTTGAAATATGGAAAACACGAAAACTAATCTTAAATCGCGCTCGAGTTTTCGGATCAAAGGTTTGTGTTCTGGACAAAGCTCCGAAATCGTCCAAATTTCAAGCGAGATCAAAACCAGGATATTTCTAGGCTATAGTGAAAAATCAATCGAAAACAAGGTATCGATTAGCGGAATGTATAATTCTTCGAAAATAGAGGAGATGAGTACCTGGAATCAAAAATTAATACAAATACAGATGATGTAAGGAAGTATATTGATCTAAATGTTTACAAATGTAATAAAGTTAATAAAACCATTGAAGTAACTGTAGAAAACGATCGAATTAGAGAGAATGATATTCAAAAATTAAGACTTTTCCTTGATGAAGTAACTTCTAAAAATGATTCAAGCATCGAGACTAATTTAAGTCCAGTTGATGAAAATAGAGTTGCAACACATCCAAAAATACAACCAAAACGAAAAAATGTTGATGATTAGGTGACTTATGCAGTTAAAGAAATCAATGAACCTAAAACAATAAAGGAAGTACTCAATCATCATGATAAAGAAAAGTTGCTAAAAGCTATGAACGAGGAGTTGAATTCGTTACAACGAAATAAAATATGGCTTCTTGTAAATCGCCCAGTAAACAAAAATATATTAAAAAGTAAATGGGTATTTAAGGCTAAAGAAGGTGATCATAGTAGCACGGTCAGATAGAAAGCAAGACTAGGAGCTAATGGTTATGGTCAAACGCAAGAGATTGATAATGAAGAAATTTACTCTCCAGTGTTGAGATACGATACGGTTAAATTTGTATTTGCTCTGGCAGCAAAAAATGATTCAATGATTCACCACATGGACGTTAAAATATCATATTTACATGGAGACTTAAACGACGAAGTGTATATGGAGCAATCAGAGATGTTTGTATCAAAAGGAAATCAAGATTGGGTTTGTAAACTTATAAAACCAGTTTATGGATTGAAACAAAGTGGACGTCAATGGAACAAAAAATTAGATCAATCATTAATTAGATCAATGGGTTTTAATAATTTTAGGCGAAATACATGGGTGCACTTCAAAAATGTTGATGGTGAACTTGTTGTGTGTGGAAAAGCGGGCGGGCTTAATAACGTGTAAACAGAACACAATATTAAATAAAAGATCACTTATTAAACATTAAAATATATTGTAAGTTGTAAATATGTATAGAAATAAACTTTGTTGCGGTTATATGTCATTGTATAATTAATAAATCTTCTTTGCAAATGAAAGCCCCCAATCTTCTCCTCAAAAGCGGATAATCTAGTTAGCGGTTGTACATAGAGGTTGATTCTATTTTGATCGGTCGAGACGCGTGATCAAGCAGTGAATAATTTAGCAATCATGCTTTAGCCTAATTCGGCAGAATTTTGCGTGGCTATAGTTAACGAGTCTAGAGCATTACGGAAGAGGAAGCTGAAATATAAGAAAACCATACCGTCACACATAAAAACCAGCCTAGTTGCTTAGCAGATTTTCTATGCACGATGTTTTACAACATCTTCTTCGAACAATATTCTTGTTTCCTTGGATTGATGAGAGATTTAGAATAACTCTTAAGTAAAATTGAGAGACTGCAGGTAGGTATGAAAAACCGAAAACAAAATAAATACACAATTACGACTTTATAGCTTCGACAATTTGTTTCTGTCCACTTGTAATAAAAATATATGTTGATGATATTCTAATTTTTTGAAGTAATGAGGAAATCATAATAGAATATAAACGTAAGTTGCAGCAAATCTTCGATATAAAAGATTTAGGACAAATTAGTTTCTAGGGATAAGAATTAAACAAGATCTGAATGAAACAAACAATGGAATTGGATCAAAAGGATTACATTAGACAACGTTTAAATCGTTTTGGAATGGCAGATTTCAATCCAGTTCACTCGCCGTTCGTGATGGGAGAAAAGTTAGAAGTGCACAATGATGAATGAGGAAGGCAATGAAACTAAAAACCGTGTTATACCAAAGTTGTACCAGAAAATGATTGGAAGTTTGTTATACACAATTTGTGTATAACGTAATTAATCAAATTACGCGTCCCGGCATACAGTTTGCAACGAATTTGCTAAGCAGATTTTGTAAGGAATCAAAATGGAAACATGTCATTTTGGTTAAACTTCGGTATGGCTTTCGTTATTTGAAAGGAACAGATACATGAAGCTAAGTTAGTATACACAGTAGAAAATAATGAAAGCATCTACCATATGATGCCTTCATTATTGATTCAGATTGGGCTCGTGACGAAAAGACGTTTCAATCAGTCAGAGGTAATATATTCATGCCAGGTGATGTGATAAGTTGGTTGAGTAAAAAACAAAGAACAAAGTGAGGCAGAGTACATGGCACTCTCTTCAGTATGTCAAGAAGCATCATGGTTAAGGAGTATAATGCAAGAGATATGTGGTAGTACAGATATGTGGTAGTTCAAGTATTGTTACTTTTTGTGGCAATAATTCAGCTATAGAAATCGCAAAAACAAATGGCATCAAGCAGAGAACCAAACATATAGATATCCGACATCACTATATAAAGGATAAAGTCCGGCGACGTAATTGTCAAGCATATTAGCGCATAGCAGATTATCTAACAAAATCCGTAAATGGATTCAAATATTCCTTCTGCGCAAGAATGTCTGGTTTGCGTATGAATTAAGTGGGGGTGTTGGGAGTCATTCATAAGCAACCCGACGAAACTGACCTTTAGTTATAGTAGTGAACGTTGATAACAATTACCTATGAAAATAATAAATCAGTCAATTACTGTCAAGTATTGTTATTAATTTAAATATATTCTTCGTTATGTTAATAATTGTTCGTTTTCCAATATAAATAGCCAATAATCCCTAACACCAGTGAAATATAATTATAAATATGTTAGAACGTCAACTTGAAGAAAATTAAAAAAAATTCCTAGCATATAACGAGAAAACTTACAGAATTCCATTGCACTAACTCTTTTACAATTCGAAGAAACCTAAATGAATTCACTTCCATTAAAATGTAAATAAGAAAAAAGTTATTAAAGTTAATTCTGAATTTATTTCATGGCACATATGAAAATTTTAAAAATAATACACATTAAACAAAATTTAAAGTTCAGTTTTTGCTTTCATTGATTTAAATATTTTTTACTTCAGAATACTTGTGTGTATAATATAAATTTCCAGAGTACATAATTTTCTTGAAATCGGACATTCAGTCCAAATACGAAAAAGCAATAGATTAAAATTGTCATTTAGCAATTTATTTAAAATGTTTCATTTTTTTCCTGAAAATAACTTTCAGTATCATGCCACCGCAAAAAAAATAAGCGAATAATGATAATTCGGCAAGAAACCTTTGGGATCAACGCTTTTAATCTTAGATGCGTAGTTAAATCTGATTTAGAGTCCTGTAGAAACGTCAAGTGCTTTTTCCTAGGAAAAAACTAATAAGCGCGATGAAGTCAACGCCAGTACCTGGATGTGATACAAGTAGAACAATTAAGAAATGTGCTAAAGAACTAGCACCTATAATCTCAAATCTAATTAACATAGCGAATTTTCAAATGAACTAAAAATCGCTCACAAAACTCCTACATTCATGAATCTACTTCAACTAGGGCAATAAACTATAGAATAACCTATCTATCTTTCAAGCATTTTTGAAGAATATTTAAAAAAACAGGCTATTAAAACAAACCATAACTGTCTTATTTTAAATAGAACGCCCGTGTATATTATTATATTTTCTGAAACTTAACAAAATTTTAATGACACTACTCGAATAATGTAATTTTAAACTAGAATTATAGTCATACTTAGTCATTTTAATAAAAAAATAGTGACTAACCCCTGTATATTTTAACAGTAATCTAGTCTATTCAGAAAGTTTAATAGCACAATATTATTTGAATAAAATGTCATTATAATTATATTTATTCCGATAATTTCTATAAAGGGAATGGAATGTACATAAATGGAATATAGAGGATATTCCATTTAAAATAAGAAGCTAGACTCGGATTTATGGCCACAAACTAAAATTAGAAGTTTCTGTTCCATTACGTAGCTCTTAGTATACAAATTAAAACTGTTAAGTATTATCTTGCACAATATTTTAATTTAGGAGATATAGCCTCCCAAAGTGTCTTGACATGCCTAAAAGAAATAATTCATAAAACGCTTTAAAAAACGATATTACTCCACAAAAATGCTTAATACCATACCTGTAGTGTATACACATTTGTTATAAAACATCCAGCTGTAATAAATAAGGGTTTTTCATGATTTATTTACTAAAGAACTGTAACTGTCAAATAAAATGTAAACAATGTTAACGTCCTGTTATTCAGTAGCTGTCAAAATTAATCCTTCATAAGTATAACAGTTACTGAATACCGGGCCGTCTTAAAATTGTTTAGAATTTATTTGACAGTTACAGTTCTTTATGGTATAAAGCATTTATGATGAGTAATATCATTGCATGTCAAGACATTTTATGAGCCAATAATTCCAAAACTAAAAGATTGTGTACGATAATACTTGCCAGTTTTTATTTGTATACTAAGAGCTTTGCAATGGAACAGAAAATTCTAATTTTAGTTTGTGGCCATAAATCCAAATTAAGCCAAAATATGTTTATCTAATAGTCTAAATTAAATAAAAAATATATTATCTAATTGCAAGATTTTACTAATTGCAGTATTTACCACAATATCAGAAATTGACAAAGGTACATGAGACATATTGCTGGGAACAAGTCACCACGTGATACTAGTTGCCAAACGCAATTGTATTACTGAACGCATCTTAAATAATTGTAAACAATTGTACTAAAATGTCAAAAAACGTTTACACCTCCAAGGTATGCGATAGATATTCTTTGAATTCAAAGTTAAATTTATTTGATCACAAATATTCTAAAGTAATATAATTAATTTGTGTTTATTGTATTTACAAATCGGATAAAATAAATAAATTGTACTTAAATCTAATTGAGATTATAAATATCTAAATTTCATAATATTGTAACACAATGTTAATATTTTATACTATAACACCCATTTTAAAATTTTATATTTTGGTATATACAATAAAATTCATATGATTTTTATGTATTAATAAATTATTAAATATTAACAAAAATGATAAATATATTTAACATTCCAGAAATAACTCATCACCGGAATCACTGGTTAAATTTTCTGACTTGACTTGGCTTTATAGACATTATCAAAAATTAATTTTTTTTTTGCCTTTTTTAGCTCTTTGTATACAAATTGAAACTGACACTTTGAGAGGATATAGCTCCTAAACTAAAAGATTGTGCAAGATAATACTTCATAGTTTTAATTTGTATACTAAGACCTACATAAGGGCGAAAAAAAAATGTAATAATGTATATAAATCCAAGTCTAGTCAATTTTCTGCTACGTACTAAAAAAATAATCGTGGACATTTCAGCTAAGGCATCTTGCATGTTCTGGAAGTCATATTGTGTAACAATTTTATGTTTACTATATGCAAAGAGGGAAGTATTTACTATAGTTGTCCAAATGAAGGAAATGTCCTTGTCCAAATAAAGATCTCAATTGCTTAGGTGAATTTTTCTACTACAATAGTTATGTTGAACTTTATATATATACATATAT
>WYDF02050477.1:0-12118 GCA_009867245.2 Adranes taylori
ATATATTTCATTCATGACCTAGATTTAATTAACCAAATAAATAAATAGGGTTATTTGTCATTTTTATAAATTTTGGTATCTTTCATATAGAAATCGTCTTAAATAAAAACAAAATGGTATTACCTAATGGTTATCTAATTTTATTTTTTTAATTCTAAAAATTAATGAATAGTCAGAGCGGTTTCATGAGGGGTAGTGGGACGACGGATAACATAGTAATGATTAATTACGCAATGAATCAAGGGATAGCAAAGAAGAAGGAAATGCACCTGTTGTTCGTCGATTTGAAGGCTCCACTTGATAGGTTGTGAGACGAAAATAGAGGATGTAGTTATTTGGAAATGAATGACAAGAATTATAACGGATATGTATAAAGGAACGAAGGTAAGAGTGAGAGTGAATGAGAAGGGTTCACCATGGTTTGACACTCACAGAGGAGTGAGACAGGGTTGCCTTCTGGAATGTGGAGAAAACGAAAGTAATGGTGTACATGAAGGGACGGAGAGAATGTAGTTATATAAAAGAAAATAAAAAGATTGAAGAAATTTTTAAATATTTGGGATTTGTTTTTTCACAAAGGAGAAGATTTAAGGATCATATAGTAGTAGAAAAAAGGCAAGAGCAATTATAGAAAGAATAAGAATGGTGATGAGAATGGTGTGGGAGAGAAAGTTTGGGAAATCAGTGAATATGAGAAATAGGATAATGGAAGTATGTGTGAACAGCATTGTGATGTATGGAGCAGAAATGTGGGCGGTTGAAGAAAGGAAATTTATATAGATGGTGCAGGTGGGAGGTATGAAAAGACTGTTGGTATTAGACAGGCATACACCAGATACTGCAGGAATTAGATAAATATAAATCATGGATTAACAGAGTGAAAAGGATGGCGAGTTTTGAGCAGAAAGTCTTGATGGATGAAGGTAGCAGATTGGTTATACTAGTACACATGGAAGGTATGATGGGGAGGAATGTATAAATGTATGGAGTAGGTGCAGAATGAATGTGAATGAGAGATATCTACAAATAGGTGGTTGGAAAAGATTAACTTAACACTACTCCCAATTAAGGAAGTAGTGAGCGAGATTGTAGAGAGAATGAAGGTTGTGAATAGGCAAGAGAGAGCAGAAAAAGTAGAGAGTAGCAGATAAAATAACAGATATAGATGGATAATGGAAAGAAGATGGGATGAGTGAATATTTGGAAATGAAAAGGGGGGAAATAAGTTTTGGATTAATGAGCAAGAAGGAAGGTGTAGAATATGTGGTAGGAATGAAGAAAAGTGGAGTCACTGGGTAAATGAATGTGAAGGGATAGAATGGATTGATTCAATGGGATAAAATGGAATAGAATAAGGTAAATATGAGTAAAATTGAGGGTGTAGGGGATAAGGAGAAGAAGGATATATTGAAAGAAAGGTTGTGAGGAAAAAGAGAAGTTTCGAGGAGAGGAAGAATGAGATAAAGGGGGAGAAGTAGACTAAATATTAAGTAATTAAAAACCTGTCCTTCTGTCCATAAAAAGTGATAAATAAAAAAGTGATGTTAAGAATAAATTTGAGTTTTTGTATTATTTTAGTTTACTGTAAAATAGGTTATTTTAATTGTTTATATGGTTATGCCAATAAGGGTTCCTATCTAAAGAAAACTTTGGATTTTCCAAAAAGTTTACCCTTAAGCACGTTTTGTAACACCCTAAATATGTTATGGAACTGTTGTAGTTTCCTAGGCAACTTCATGCCTGGTAGTACTAATGGTAATGGCACTCGTTTCAGTATTAAGTGCGCTTATTTCGAGGCTTTGACTTGGAATGGGATGTATAAAAACGGATTTGTAAAGTTGAGCTTTTCTGTTGTCATCTTTAGAAGGTATTTAAAAATATATATGACACTACATTCAAAAGTAGATACGACACTCATAAAATCCCTAAAACAGCAACCGTTAATTATTTTATACCTTGAGAATAAACAAAACTTTCTGTATAAAACTTTCAGTATATTAATAAAATAAAATTAAGACGACAGCGGGTATAATCATTAAAACTATTCATAATACACTTATTTTTCCTCATTTTGATTTTTTAAGTAGAAATAATATTATTTTGTAGAAAATTTTAATTTTATATTAGCAATAAAATTGAAATACTAATCAAACAAAAATGCAAAAGCTACTAGCGCTCATTGAATTAATGATCCAAAATTAAGCTACAAAAAAAATTCCAACATAATACAATAAATCAAAATTTGCAATGAATTTTTAGAAACAACAAAAAAATATTAAAAATTTCGAAGAATTTTATATTAAAAAGCTGCGCAAAACTGTCATGAAAATTGTCAGGACACTTGTTTGAAGGTCACGACTTATTACTCATATGAATGTTATTACTCATATTATTCATATGGGGGTTATTACTCATATGAATGTTAAATGCCTAAACTTACTAAAACTTATTGGAGGTTAAATTAAAGAAAGCATTTTATTTTAACAAAATATAATTGATAATAAAAATATAGATTAGACTTATTTCACCTTAATTATTAGTTAAAGTTAACTAAAGTTATTTAAAACAATTTAATTCTTAATATAATTTTTTGTACATAATAATAAAGTAGAAAATCTTACATGCGTGTTTCGCACTACTCTGTCATGTTTTGTTATCGCATAACATATCCCATGTAAATTAATTCAATTAATTAATTGACTTTGTAAGTAAGCCTCTAAATTGACTAATCAAATTTAATTCAATAACGATAGAAAATTTTATATGTATAACACATAATGTATGAGAAGGACTTAAATACGCGACAGAAAATATTGTGTTCAAAACTCATTCGCAAGAAATAAATATGCATGGTACAGCCTTGTACAAGAAGACACGCGAAACACATACAAACCCATCAAAAAGTTGTATGACGTATCCTGTCATGGCCTTGTACTGAAATTGCTGATTTTACATATAGATGTGTTTATTATTATTACTTGCAGCGTAAGCGTATGCTTCCGGATCTAGAAGCTATTTTTCCTATTGGTTGTTTTTATAATTGGAAGGGCAATTCTTTACAATGCTTTTACTTTAATTAGAGAAAAACTTATGCTCTCAAAGAATTTCGACGGGGAGATAATCCAATGTTGCTGCTTATGATTTACAACGGATCAAAAAAGGCTTTTTCTTTGGTAGTAGCTCTACAGTTGCTGCACATTTTAGCAGAAATTCCTGTAAGCCATGGCGCGCTATAGAAAAAGTGCCACGGTCTACCGGCCACTGGAAGTGACTTATTCCCAGCTAATTTCATATAAAAGGATCAATCCTATTCAGCGTTCATTAGACGCATTTTGGGTCTTGTACTGATCGTCTTCGAGTTTTCATCAGCATAATTCTCTTTGAACGATCAAGTCTATTTAGCAGCGAGCAAAATCGCAATCTTGAATCTGATTTCCATCAAAGTGAGTGCCAGCAACAAATCTCTTATTTTGTTTAAATTTAAATTTGATTTAAGTCCAGTCAGTAGAACAATTCTATAATCATCGCGTCAGGTATGGTATATACATATATTACATTTACTATTTTAATCTGAATCTTTCATTCTCATGTCAGTCACTCACTTCTTATTTCATTTACTCAGTACTTCGTAACCCATTCTTGAAAAACTACTTCTTCGATGCGAATTCGGACGAAGAAGAAGGACTCCATACGTCAAGCTCATCAAATCAACGGACAGATATGACATAGATAGAGAATATAACACAGAGCCACATGATGCTCACCATCGACAATTATTCCACTACTACTTCGAAACCGCGGAATAAATCCTTCATACGGATCAACTTCATTTTCTTCTACTAGGGACTCTAAACTGAGTCCCTAGTAGAACGATAGAATAGAACTGCAGAATAGTAAGATAGCGAACTTGTCTTTCCTAGAATGGAATGTAATTGTATTCTGTTGAACATCTGATTTTCGATTCTAAAAATTACTACGTTCTTCTCAAATGTAATAGGTCTTTAATGCAATTTGAATGTATTAGAATATAATTTATAGACTAAGTTAACCTGCTTGCGTCAGATTATATTTAATTTGACCCCATATTTTTTCAGTACCCTATATTTTTTCAATAGTTTTTCATTAAAATAATTTATATGTATAAAGTGAATATATTTATAATTTTTTAAAATATGTTTTCTTCGTTTTAGTTAAGCTTATTTTTTCATCAAACTTGTACTAACGATTAAGAAAATTGCAGTAAGTAAATTACACGTAATTGTTTTTTATTTGGATACACCGCTGGATTTGATTTATATTTACTTTAGATCCAGAATCACAATAGCTGTGGCTAATTTATTGTTGACGTAAATCACAGGCGCTGGAACCAAGTGACAAGGGTGCAACTTCTGTATAATTTTTACATTCAAATTGCCAATATTTTTCAGTACTAGATTTTTATACTTAACAAGCCAAACTAAATTTTCTTGACTAGTGACACCAATAACAAATTTATTCTGACCTACAATTACTTTAAATCAGCAAATAAAAAAATCAATAACAATTGTTTTTATTTAAAATGAATATACGTAATATACTGTCGTTATAATAAATTTTTCTCGGTTTATTTTCTCTTATACGGGACAGACACAACACAACTAACTTCTCCAACCCCGTTGAGTTTTAAATCGCGATTACTGTTGCAACTTTTAATCTACATAACTCTCTTTAACGATGCCATAAAAGTCCGGACGCTGAGCGCCTCGTCGCGTCCACAGACAAAGATAGAAACAATGTTAGCACAGAGGCGGCGCGACGCGACGCGGCGCGCAATACGAATGAATTCAAGTTATACAGGCATTTGAATGTGTGCGTGTAAATGGTGATGAGAGAGATAGTGATAAAGATATAAGTAAAAAAAAAAAGATGTTTTAATCAGGGGCGTACAAGAAAATGTTCTTAATGCTATCATGTTGAATGACGATGGAGATTTTATCTTAGTATACGAGGTCTAAACAATCCTTGAGTTCCATCAGAGGACAGGTTTTCCGAATTTTATGATTTGGAAATTTTTGATAAGGATGGTAGTCATTTTTCGTTTGGAATTCTGTGTAAATTTGTTTTTGTTGGTGATGCATTTCTTTTCAGGACATGATATTTGCAGCTCTTTGTGAATTGTTGTAGGAGAGTACTTAACTACTCTTGCAGTCCATCGCCGAGAAATTCTATTATCATGGTCAAATTTGTGAATGTAAAAAATACTTTTGCTTTCTTTTCTTATTAATACCGTAAAGATTGTGTAGAAACGTTTGGAAGACTAACAAAAGAATATTTTTTTATTGACTAAATTTGTGCGTTTCTATGCAATCGGCGGTAGCCTCAATCAGTCAATCAGCATTGAACTAATTCGACATGATAAATCTCGCATTCTTAAATGCCCTCTTACTAAGACGCATTTGCGATATAGTAAAAAGTATGTATGTTTTCCTTGTACAGTAGACTCTCGATTATCCGAGTCCCGGTCAACCGAGTCTAAGAGTTAACTGAGCTAGTAATCGGAAGATAAAAAAAAAACGGCTTCTCCAGATGTTGGTTGTAAAATTGGACGAAGAATTGTCTGATAAGTAAGTGTTGAAGCAAGTCACATTAAAAGATGTAGCATACTGAATTGTTTCAACGTGGGACCAGATGAAAACTACCAGGAAAATTGGCACTCAGAAGTCATAGAAATTTATTTGGCTTAGATGGATCGCCTAAAAAGTACCAGAACAGGAGAATGTGAGCGAATAACTCCAAAAATATCACATTCCGATGGGCTGAAATTGATCGACGCCCCTCTAGCTTATGCAGAGCAACAAGAAGAGTGTACACCACATGATATACTGTATTTTCAGCGTTGGATTAACATTGCATCATCTAAGAGAGGACCGAGGTTAACTCAGAAAACAATTAAAGACTTTTTAAGAAATAATTTCATGTTTCTACTTGTATAATTATGTTTATTTTATGGTTTTTCATAAAATAAACCACTTTTGTACATTTCCACGAGTTTTTGTTTAACCTGAGTATTATCCAAGTTTTTTCCGGATCCGAGGTGGTGTCGGTCCGAATTACCTCGGCTAATCGAGAACCTATTGCAACTTACTATTTTATTGTTTTATCAAAAATATTGAATTTTTTTATTTCCGCTAATAAAATTCATTTACTTTTAACATTATCATTTACATGTTTCGAATATGAATCGAATCTTATTGACCCTTAGATTCGTCTCTGGAAGAAACATAAGAGAAATAAAAGAGAAATGTAGTGTAAAAGAAAGATAGGAATTGTTCTGAAGTCGTTATAGAAAAATAGCGCACGTTCGCAATGGAAAATTCGCAGAAAGAAACGAAACGAAAACTGTTTTATCTTTATTGCGCTCCTGATGTTTGTTTAACTCATTCTTATGCGATACAAAAAGCTCACTTTTTGGAATATGTGCGCTGACTTTCATTTGTTTGCTTTCCTTGTTTCTGTTTATTTATTTGTATATTTGTATATTGCGCCAATCATAAATACAGTAACTATTAGATATATTCATACTGGATTATTTAATGGATATTATGATTTTTAACATTATTCTGATTCACAAATTTGTTTCAAGACTTACCATTTTTCAGTAAATGGTGGCGCCTTCTGTACGTCGAAATATGCCTTTCAAAATCTGACATCTAACCTATCAACTCAAAATTTTTACATATCGTGTTGACAAATAACAGTGATGCCCTGAAAGTGATGTCCTTAATGCTGAAGAGCACATAGTAATATGAGTAAAAGTCCAGATTTGAGCATTTTGACTGTTGGTGCTATTAACTCATATACCTTTCACTGCAGGTCGTTTTAGGATTGTAGGTGGTTAATTAAAACATGATGCGTATAAATCATACTATATGAGTATGACTCAATAGGTCTGATCGAATCATGTGGTTTAAAAATAGCTGAAGAATCAGTAGTTTGGACTACTGCATAAAAGTTATTCACTTCTTAAAGTTTGTTAAAAGTGCTATAGAAAATATGTCAAATATATATAACGCGTACCAGTATCTTGGAGAAATAAATTTCAGAAATGAAACAAGTATTCCAATTTGCAATTAATCCTTTATTCAAAAGAATTGAATATTATTATCCAGATTTCAAAGTTTAACCATCCCTGTTCAAGCAAAATTACTAACATTGTTATATAAGTTACTACCTAACAAGAAATTTACATCAATACATAACTAAGTGAGAAACAAAACGACAATAGAAGTACGTATATAAAAATCCAGTTACCTGTCAAGTTATTAAATATTAAGTGGCGCAGTTAACACCTACCACCTTGTTACAGTCCAACCATCCTGTATGATTTATATGTAAATTGAGAAAAAAATACTTCTTCACTTTTAATTTGAAAAATTGTAAAATAATTATTCCAAATTGTTGTAAAATAAAATAGAGTGATAATTCTTCTGTTTAGAAATATTGTCTGTTCCTTGATTTCGAAAGTTAACTGAAAGAACGTAATATGCCGTTAAATGTAATATGCGGTTAACCTCAAATGTCAACTTACCAATTTATCAATTATAATTATGGACATCTTTAAATATCCTTACCTGAATTGTAGAGATAATTAATTTAAAATTAGTTACGGTCCTATTAAAGGATTCATTTTTTCATTTTTACTCTTAACTCCATATTAAAAAAATAAATCAAATATGATGAAATATATCCTAACATTATAGCAAAATTTTGGAACCATAAAGAATGAAAAATGGACGATGAATGACAATACACTAAGTTATCCTGCTTCTAATTTTGACTGAATCAGGTTTTCGGACAGCCCATCTCAAAATGTTTAGATCCATATACTCGATACACATCCATATACAAATTTTTTTATTATTTTTTATAAAAAGAATACAGAACTCACACTACTCCCGCGTTTTTCCTACACAATTAATTTGCTTTAATAATCAAAAAGAATTTTATCGTTTCTATCAATCCAAAGGAAGTATATTTATTCTTCTGTTTATGTTTATTCGTCTTATGCAAAAATATTTGAGACATTAAAATATGTAGTATGCAAATCTGTTCTAAATACATTGTAATGTCTTGTTTTAAGGATACATCAAGGACTTTTGAATTGGTATCTACTAAAGGTTTATTCAACCTATTCAACCTAATACAGGTTTATTCAACCAAGTGTTCTCTAAAACGAGTGGAGAAAGAACGTGATGTCATACCTATACAAGCAGAAGAACAAGAACCGCAACTCAGTTCATATACCCCACACCTTTGAATATTTAGTACAGAATCTTTGTTGTTCCTTAATAAGTTAACTGCGTTATCTACATTGAAAGCAATACATTGAAGAAAATGTTGCCGACTAATGTGACCATGGCGCATTTGAATCTAAAGGAATTAAAGTTTCACAATGAGAATTCTTTCTATAAATTTTATATGCCAAATTGTCATTATTATAGTTAATACATAAATCTAAAAAAGAAATGCGTTAATAGCAAATTCATGACTAAATTGAACCTGTGGATGAAAATTATTAAATTGTTCCTTGACTAAAAGTAAATCATTTTCTGTTCCATCTATGATGATGAGGATGTCATCAACATATCTCCTGTAAACGACTACTTAGCAATTTCGATAAAAACATTTCTCCACTATCTTGGAGAAATGTTACATAAAAACTTCAGTTAAGAAGGAGCTCAGACATGAACCCATAGCTAGGCCTAAATTTTGTTTGTAAATAGTACTGTTCAATTTAAAATGGTTTTGATTCCATCAAAATCTAAATAAGGTGCTAATAATGTTGTACTCGTCATCCGACAATGAACATGAAAGAAGTTGTTCAGGGATGATATTAAGGACCCCCTCACCCGAAACCGATAGAAAAATATTCACAATATCTAGCGAAGCAACTTTATATTGGTCCTTAAATAACAGTGATTTTAAATATGTAACCAATTCGATGGAATTTTTATGTTGTAGCTTTGTTCAAAGACAATGAATTCCTTCAACTTGGCATTAAGCCATTTGGTTACCAATAAGCACAAACTACTACAGACACTAACTATTGGTCGAAAAGGAAGGTTAACATTATCCAAATTTATTGCCTTAATTGCCTTAATCAGTGGTAAACACGGATTTTCAAATTGCATTCTTAAATGTATTAGGTATGTTCCTCAAAATGCTGTTTAAGATTTTCCAATTTTTGGTTGTTGGAGCAGAATTATGAATTGTAAAGTTATCGTTGTTGAGTATTTGCTTGAACAACTAATGTAGTCTGCACGATTTAAAATAACTAATGAATTCCCCTTATCTGCTTTAGTAAACGTAAGATTATCTTTTTTGCTGATTATTAAAATTACTTTAAAGGTTTTGAAATCTGACTCATTATTGTTATGATTAACTATGTTGTTGTAAATATGGAATAATTCACTGCAAAAATCATGGTTTTCCATTAATTGTTTATTAGGATATTCAATAGTTCTGCTTTTGATAAAAATCTATCCTTTTTGTTTAAATTAAATGAAATAGTATACAGAGAAGAGTTAAGAAAATCCCACTGTTTAACTGTGAAATCAGTATTGGAGAGATAAGATTTAATACTCGACTTCTTAGTTGCAAATCTACTAGAGGTTTAGTATGTTCTACAATGGATGGTAAATCAGAATTCTAATTAGAGAAGGACCCAGACTTTATGAAAGATTTCTCTCCAGGATCTAATAAAGAATTAGAATGCTTCTTATTCGAACCATGTATAACTTCAAAGAGATCCAGAGACCGAGCTGAAGTGAAAACTTCATCTTTTCTAGAGAGGTTCATGTGAATGTAATTATAATAAGTACTAATTTTGGAAGCTGTAAAATATGAACTGACTCCGGTATTGGAACCCTACACCCAACACGATTAAGAGAATTTAATTTAATACTCATGTAGCAAGCAGTATAAAAAGTGGATTCATTGTAGTGTCCAAATCTATTGTAGGGACCAACTCTTCCGAATTCATTCGTGATGAACAAATTTTAGGAACAAATGTTGTACAGTAATTCTTAGTTTGATCCACAAAATAACTATTTGAAACAATAGATCTGAAATGGATAATATCGGAACGCAATGAAGCGCTGCACAATTAAAAGTTTCTACTATAGGACGATCCAATTGTGAGTGAGCCAAATCTTATGAATGATTATTGGAATCCAAATTAGACACACCAACGATTTTGGAATGAAAGATATCTAAAAAATTTGTATCATCAGAGTAACCAAATTGTGAGGCAAAGGTATCATTTTTAAACAACGTCATCAACAAACACATTTTCTCCTTCAATAGTAACTTTAGCAGCTTCAATAGTATGATATGTATGACGCATACCAGTATCTTGGAGAAATAAATTTCAGAAATGAAACAAGAATTCCAATCTCCAATTAATTCTTTATTCAAAAGATTTGAATAGTTATTATCCGGATTTCGTAGTTTTACAGTCCTTGTTCAAGCAAAACTTTCTAAAATTGTTATAGAAGTTACTACTAAACAAGGTAGCAAAAAATTTTGATCCATACAAAACTAAGTAAGAAATAAAATGAAAACTGAAGTACATATACATAAATCCGGTTACCTATCAAGCTATTAAACAGTTGGTGGCGCCGTCAGCCTCTACCACCCCGTTTCAGTCAAATAATCATCTGATTTGATTTAATTGGAAATTAATTGGAAAATTTTCAATTTCTAATTAAGACAAATTCTACATAATGATGGCTTGACTTGCTGTATCAAGATTGCGACTATGCACTAAATCTCTCCTGAACACGAAACGCAGATCTCTAACAAATTTCCATTGCGGAGGAGGCATCAAATAATCCAGATCAGCTCCTCACCGCAACTTCCAATCGCAAGCTAACAGGTTCGGGATTAGCTCTAGAGGTGTCGCGTATAAATCATAAACACACTACCGCCATTCTAACAATCTAAACTAAAAATATTATCAAAGATGGGTTTCATCAGACAATCGTGCCCAGTAGTTTAATTTCAAACCACTCACAGAATCCTAAAATTGAACATCATATTTTTACTCTGAACACTTTCGGGGCACTAAATTTGCTAAGAACCAAGAAATTGCTTTCTATGTAACACAAATTTCCAATAGGGAGCAACTACATCCGGTCTCTTGAACTAAGCAAAGGAAGATGCATCTCTTCCACTTCTCCTCTATTTATCGTATTCATAATTCTATTGGATCAACGGTTCTAATGCAATTCAGAAACCAATCAGATAATTCGCAATTTAAACATCGGTTAGGAAGTACGACATTTTCCCCACTTGCATTCATCCTTCCAAAAAGGAGAATACAACAATAACACCAACATTACAATATCACAGGTTCCTGTTTTCCACGATAACAGAGTCTGGTCAATTCAAAAGTACCAAGACATGTTATAAAATAGAATGAATAGGTTTTAGATTTACTGCAAGTTCTTCAGAGCTCCAAATTCAGTTATTCACAGTACTTAGCATACTGCAACAAGCATTCTACATGTTATTAGCTTCACGAGTATTAGATATTATTAATATCACCGTACTTCACCAAATAAGAACCCGAACAAAAAAAGGTTATTAATCAATCAGCGCCAAAAGAGGTAATGTAGCTTCATCTATAGCTTGAAACTTACGCTACTCATTTTACATAATTGGTGAAAGGTTCCACGTATCATGAGACTAGCACATGTG
The DNA here is from genome assembly GCA_009867245.2 of Adranes taylori. Classification (NCBI taxonomy): domain Eukaryota; kingdom Metazoa; phylum Arthropoda; class Insecta; order Coleoptera; family Staphylinidae; genus Adranes; species Adranes taylori. The sequence goes on from WYDF02050477.1 coordinate 11,740, forward strand.
AACGTCAAATTTGACAAATTGCGCATCTACTCGTATCATATGATTGACCGATATATTACAATAAAAATACGTATTTACGTAAACCTGTAGCCGAAATTTCGTTTGAGATAATTTTAAAAATAAGGATTAGATGGACTCATGACACACAAATGGGTCACAAATATTAATAAACAGTTTACATAAACCAATATGCAATGTGTTACTTTGCTCCTAACTGTAGTTTAGGGGTAGAGAAACAGTGGATAACTTAGTAATAATAAACTATGTTATGAATCAAGAAATGGCAAAGAGGAAGAATTCCTAACCTTATATATATATAAATTAATATTGGAACTAATCTCAGTTCAAAAATAAATAAAATAAAACTAAATTTATTGAA
>WYDF02050488.1:0-12118 GCA_009867245.2 Adranes taylori
TTGGGAGTTGGGATTCTCCTCTGACCGGGGGCCCCTTCCGGCTGGGGGCCCGTGGCATTTTGCCGACTTGCCACCCTATAGTTACGCCACTGTGTGAGGGCATCCTTTATAACAGGCCAATGGTCTCCTTCACAGTTTTTACATATTGGTTTTTTTTTCGGTTTTTTTGACAGTTCCATAGTGGATAATATTTTGCACATTTCAGACCGGCAAAGACAGCAGTGCACCTAAACAGGACGTGGCTGTATTTCTGACAACGGAAGCACTGGGTTGTTCTTGTACCATGTCCCTTAGGTTCTGTGCTTATTCTTACACTTATCAAATCTCTAAGGTAAATGACCTTTGTTCCTTCATCGGAGTTCCATATTAACCAGCACTAACAGGAGAGGCTTTTTCTTGTTTTAAATTTCATAGATTTAAATTTGATGCCTTATTGCCCAAATTGTCCACAACGCCTTTTTCCAAATTACCCAATAGCGCATATGCACTTTCAGGAATATTTATTATATAAATGCGAGACTCAATTAACTTTGTTACAATATTATGTGCTACTTTATCGAATAGCCTCGCAAAATTAATACCTATTGCGTCTACCTGACCTCCTCAAAAGAGTCTTAAGTCAGATTCGCCAATTGTGTCACGCATGAAAATTCTTTTTTAAAACCATACTAGTTTTGATCAAAATGCCTGTATTTGTCACATTGTTTTAAAGTATAATTGTATTTTTGAATATAAAAATTGAATATAAAAATTGTTTAGTTTGGTACTTATTAATGTATGCAAATTAATCTTAAAAGAAATATCTTGAGGCTATCATTCATGGTTGTTATTTTTTAATAAACCTTATATTTCTAGTGTTATAGTTCTGCTTTATAAGATCAAGTTATGGAAATTAGCTTCTGGTGCTTTTCGTCTTGCTACTTGTTCACTGTTATCTATTCCTTTTTATTCTGATACCTATTGTTCTTGTGTACTATTCTTGTATTGATTTTTTACTGGCATGTAAATTTCTTTAGCGAAAAACATTAATTACTATTTGCGTTTAATAGGCATCATTTAAACATCAGCGGTAATTAAATAGTTATTTCCTTTAATGTAACCTGGTAAAGAGATTATAATTTGGGATCAAGATTTTACATGGCTCGTTAATCATTGTACCGCTCCGCAATATTGTAACGCATTTATTGCTCCGCATTTCTGTTGGTTCTACTCTAGATACTTTGTGTACTTTAACTAAGTCATAGTGGGTAAATTTTATAAAATACCTTAGTTAATTAAACATTATTGCCTGATAATCAAATTAGTTGTACAAATTAATATTATTCTCTCATTAATAGGTGACATATTAAATTGACTTCGTCTACCGCAGGTGTGATACCACAAATCTTTATACTGCGGTTTGGTATGTTTTTGGAGATGACTTACCAACGTCTTAGATCCTTTAAGCAGAAATTTTGTTGTCTGCCGACTGATCTTCTACCTTCGATCTTGCTCCCAATAATTAATCGGATATCGTTCTCCCCTTATAACCTGTCCGATGTACTTCTTCTTCTTTTCTAGAGTTCTAGGCAACTCTTTCCTCTTTCCCAACCTGATGTGTACTTCTTCATTGATTATGCTTTCTACCGATGATAGTTTTAATATTCATCGCTACACGTTCATTTCGAATGACTCGATCCGATTGTTTAGCGACTGGATCAGCAACCCACTCTCTGTAACTGTTTACGCAATAAACAGGATACTGTCTGGAAATACAGATTCTTGTCACTTCTTCTATACTCCTAGATATTTCTACGCAACATTTAATGAAATGTTTAATAAAATATTGTATTGATTTGTTGTAACAGGAGGAGTATCTGGAGGATAAGCAGTGAGTTGATTATACTCTCAGTTAATTCCACGCAAGCATGTATATATGTTTTTATTGTTGTATATTATTTGATTGATGATTATTTCAGATGTAGTATAAATATGTATATATATATATATATATATATATATATATATTGTTACATTGATACTTCTGATTATCTGAAGGATAAGAACCACTTCCTAATATTCCTAAAAAACTATTAAATATACTGTTTAAAAATAATTAAAAGAAGTTCCAATGAATAAGGATTACCCTCTCAAAACATATAAAATAAGAATTCCTGACACTAGTAGCTGGGTTACATACAGAAGGGATATAAATGTGGAAGGAAAGGGTATAAATGTGGAAGGAAAAAATTGGTTGTTCTTGATGATATATATGAATATAGATGGAAACAAATCATGGGGGCAATAAGTGAGAGATTTGATAGATAGAAGAATGTGTATGAATGCTTAGTGTTAATGCGTGATAGGAATGAGAAAGTGGAGGAGGATGGTGGCATGAATGTTGGATCGGAAAGAGATCGGAGAGAAAGTCAAAGGATAACAAGAGGACGAGTGAAGCTGATGGATTTATAGAATGATTGGAAGAAGAGAGATAGAGGATGGCGAATGGGAATGTGGAAGATAATTTGTGAAGGGAATTTAGGGGGCACGGAGGAGGGTCGGTAATGAATTATTTTGTAACGAATGAAAGGACGAAAAGTGTATAATAACAGCAAGTAGAAGGGTGGAATCTGATCATTTCCCAATTGAAGCTGAATAGAAAATAGAAGTGAGGAAGGTAGAAGTTATAGTAACGTAGAAACCAGAAATTGCTAGAGGGGGCTTGAGACTAGGAAAGGAAAAGGCGGAAGGAAAAAGTGGGCGCTTAAACGGTTGTGTAATAAGAGATGGATGCAGAAAACGAAATAGGTGAGAAAAATCTTACGGCAAACCAGGAAGGGAGAAAAAGAGTGGGATGAACACGAATAGGTAAAAGGTGAATGGAAAAAGAAGGCAAAGAGATGCTGTACTGAAAGTGAAAAAGAAGAAAGGAAGGTAATAAAAGTATAAGAGCAGAAAAGGAGATGTGAATATATGCATTTATATATATATATATATATATATATATAAGGGAGAAGAGGGTAATATAGAAGAAGAGGCAATTAAGTTAGAAGAATGTGAAAAAACTACAGAAACCATGGAAGAGGCAGGGGTAAATGTGTCTAAGGAGAGCATGTATCTCAAGAGAGGGATAGAAAGAGTAGGAAGGGAGAAATAAGAAGTATTGATAGAAGAGGTGGTAGAGGAAGTGGTTAAAGAAGGCATCAGGAGAGCGGTTGAAGGAGGGACACCTATTCCCGATCAGATACCGCTACAAGTGTAGGAAAATTTGAATGGAGGAGTAAATGCGTTAACAAAAGTAATGAATGTGGAATAGAAAGAAGAAGAAGAGATACATAAAAAATAGAGAGAAGGAGAGATGATAAAAGTTTTTAATAAGGGAAATAGGATTGATGTAAATAGTTTTTGTGGACTAACAATTATGAATGGGCCATGTAGAATGTATGCAAGGTTGATGAATGAGAAACTGCAAAAGGAAATAATAGCAGAAAAACATTGTCAAATGGCATATCAGGTAGAGGGATAGAGATTTAAACAATGCTGTATGTAGGAACAAGATTAAGAGGGAGAGTGGGAGAACGTATGTCAGGATAGTTTTGTATGGGTAATGGTGTGAGACAGGGTTACTCCTTGAGGGCAACTATGTTAAATTTACGTATGTATATATCAGATTGGGACAATGTATTGTGGGCTAGAAATGACTGTTAATAAAACGAAAATAATGGTGTGTAAGAAAGGGGGGAGGGAGTAAATATGATGTGCTTAAATTTGGGGGAAAAGTATATGAAGAGTTGTAAATATCTAGGTGAAATGTACAATAGCCAGAGAAGGGCGAATGATCATATGAAAATGGTCTTCTTTTTAACGCCATTTTGTGAACCAGTTGTAAACACCAGTTGTAAAATATGAGAGAAAAGTGATGATTTCACAAGAAGATAGAATGAGTAAAAGGGTGTATGTAAATGCAAGTAAAGAAGTGGAGAAGGATGAAAGGGGAAACCAATCGGTGCATGATTGCAGGAAGATATGTGAGAGATGTGACTTGTCAATAAATGAATGGTGAAGGAAGATAATGGGAGAGAATTGATGGTCAAAGGAGATTTGCCAGGAAATGTAAAATTTGAGATGAGCATGAAAGGGAAAAGGATTATTACAAGGATTAGGCACTGATGTAAGGAGAGAGGGAAGAGACACTGGATGAATGAGGATAGACAAATTTGTAAAGCATGTGGAAGAAAGGATGAAAAATGGGTACATTAGGTGAATGAATGTGATGTGTTAGGACAAGCCGAAGAGGAAAGAATAAAGTTGAACAACTGGAGGGTATGCATGGGTCATGAAGGTTATTGGTTGAGGATAATAGTAAAGATAAAGGAGGAAATAATACGGAGGTAGCATCAAGAAGGCAGAGATCCGTTCTGCTTTCCTTAAAATGTGTTAACGGTATTGTTGCAATAATAAGTAATTTGTAATATCTTAATTGTGTAATATTGTCGCGTTGCACTATGGACGGTAATTGTCCCGTGTATAAGGCAGCTGTTGAAGTGAGGTAGTGTAATAATGACTGGGATGCAATTATTTCATAAGATTTATTAAGTAGGAACAACTCCACATCAAAGCAGGATCAGAAGTTGACGAAGCACTTGAATACCTAATCTATTATTCACTTTGTTTAATTGTCTTTAACTTAATCTACTAAAGCTTGTAATTACTTCCTTTAGGAATTAATTACAAGTTATTGGACAGGCTCTGAAATAAAAGAACATTTAACAAACGTAAGTATAATGGAATAAAAGAAATGTGAAGTCGCTTTTGTTAAAGTTCAATGCAACGAAATAAAATATTGAAACGGAAAGTCAATTTCACAAATAAAATAAAATAAGTTTATTTTAATTACGTAACTAATTTAATAAATCGGTTTCAATAAAACAACATAAAATTAGAACAGGAAAAAGTGAAGTTCAATTAAATAAGAATAAATTAAATGAAAATAGTTCAGAACGAATAAATAAAATAGACATGAATTATTTGAAGCTTTTAGATTTATAAAATAATAATAAATGATGCTTACATGTTTTCCAACAATGGCAAAGAATAAATTCACTCATTAATTACTCGGTATGAAATATTCTAAAAACTGTTAATAAATAAAAATATAACTTAATTTACTACATTTGCCAATAATCCGCATTCGAATACGCGCAGGTCTTTATATACGTAAAGCGGGAACACGGGAACGTGGGAATATGGCAACACGGGAATATGAGAACACTGGAATATGGGAACACGGGAATATGGGAACACGGGAATATGGCAAAACGGGAATACGGGATTATTTTTTTAAATTTTTCTCACAACGTTGCATTCGAATACGCGCATGTCTTTATATACTTAAAGCGGGAACATTGGAATACGGGAATATGAGAATACGGGCATATGGGAATATGGGAATACGGGAACATGGGAATACGGTAATATGGGGACACATATTCTTGAACACTCTGGCTCATCAAACTGAGTCACAACGAAGTGAGGCCGTGTTTAGATAGTAATATATGAAATCAAAAGCGTTTTAGACGGACAGACAGACTGACAAAGCTAGACGTTTATATATAAGTATATCAGAATGTGGAATTGCCTAAAAAGGTTTATTATTTAATAGACAAAACAATTAAGATAATAACCAAAACAGCTTTAATTGATGGGGAAACAGCTTCAGCTGGAATGAAAACAGATTCAATTATTATGGAAACAGCTTCCGCTGTTAGTAAAACCGGTTGAAGTAATATGGAAACATATTATATAAGAGATAAAACAGCTTCATTTAATAGGGAAACAGCATCGTTGCAGTGTGAAAAAAATGAAGACAACATGAAAGTTCGATACGATATATGAATATATAGATATATTAAATGAGATATCAAACACCGATCATTTGAACACTTTTATATATTTTATATATTACCTTTTATATATTACCGATCATTTGAACCCTTAAATTTTAGGGGTTTACCGATTCAATTCAATATAGAATCATATTTGTGAGCCCCTTAAATAAATGTGAGTCAATCCATAAATATAGAAAAATTCTACCTCTAAAACTTAGCAGGTCTCCAATTCAATCATATAATTACCAGGTAAAGATTGATGGTCACGTTTTGCAACCCTTTATTAATTGATAGAAGACTTGTGCTATCATATATAAAGATATAACTTGCTAAGTTTTCAGCAAGACATGCAACCAAATTTGGCACTCTTATTGCATTTATTGATGTACTCTCCCTTTATAGTTACTTATTGGTACATAAAAGAAGATTTTATACTTTATTTGTCGACACAATGGCAGACAGCTTTTCCAAATGCTAAATTTTTAAGACTTTTTTTTTGGAACATTTTGAAGAATACCTTACCTTGATGTTAGATAGTTAAGGAGTTTTATCTAAGATTAGCAATCCGGAAGCCCTTATTAATATATATATATGCAGAAAATATTTTGTTCCCTTCAAAGTTATAATTTAAGCAAGATACTATCTTATCAAAAACGTTTGTTACTTATTCATCTACATTTTTGTAGAAGAACACGAATTAGTTTAGTAATAATGTAGATTATTCACCCTGTATACATGTATCCATTTAATAATCAGTGATTCCTTGGTTTAGATAACAGTTTTTTCATCTGGAAATATCTAGTGATGCTTATCTCTTAATAATTGTTCGCTGATTCACTGTAAATAAATGTTTTAGTTCTTGCATATAAATGTCTTGCATATAAATATGAAAATAAAACAATATTGACAATATTGCGATGATATTTTTATTTTGTAGCTGCAGGGAAATGAAAATTATTCTAAAATATCATGAAAATTAGTGATTTACATTTTTTATTTAAATTGGTTTTACATTCATTATAAACAATTATTCCTATATTTTTAGTCAATTTTCGTCAAAATATGTTGGTGTTTCTTATTTCACTAGCACTGATTTCCAAAATATATTCAATATCAGATCAGGATTTTTTACCATACAATACAATTTTCTAGCATTAAGCCTATGCGCTCACAAGTGACTTTTGTCGCACAACAATCAGTCACTTTTCACTATGAACTATTACGTTCAATAGTAATGAGTAGACCCCGGATAATAAATGCTCAAAATATGCATACATTTATACACTTAAAACTTAATAAATATGCACTTAAATATGCATATTGAATAAAATTTATATACATTTAAGTTCATATATTTTGGAAGGAAAAGAAAGTTTGATGGAAATATAAAAGAAAGTCAGGTAATTTATTTAAACTAAAATAAAATATTTTCAGACAATAAAGAAACGCAAATATCCTTGTACTGAAATGATGTGATACAAATATATTAAGTGGATAAAAACCAAGGTAACTTATTTGAACCAAAGTAAAATGATCATTGATCAAATATTTAAATGAAATATCGAACAAATAAAGCATTGACTAAATAATTACTTTTAAAATACTTTATTCAATTATAATTAAAAGATACTACTTACGAGGATGTATTGAAAAATTCATAACCCACTATAGAAGCAAAAAACTTTTGGAAGTCAAAATATTTTATTATTCAACATTCTCTCCTCTTAACTGGAATACATTTATTACATCGAACCTGCAATTCCTCTAGACCTATCGAAACAAAAGTTAAATCTTGCTCTGCAAACCATGCCTCCACACCTTCTATCTCCTCTATGGTGGAAGAAAATTTATTACGGTTTAAACTTTTTTTCAGTTGAGGAAAAACATGATCGAACGGAGTCAGATCTGGTGAATAAGGGGCGTGTTCGAGTAATTCGAAACCTAAATCACGAATTGACAACATGGCAACATGCGATTTGTATGGCGGAGCATTGTCCTATAAAAACAAAATAACTTTGAACAACTTCCTGGGTCTTCTCTCCATAATTTTTTCTCCTAGAGTGGTCATTAACGATGGATAGTAATTCCCAGTTATTATTCTACTCTTATCCAGAAAATCAATCATGATTACTCGTTGGAAATCCCGAAAAACTGAAGCAAGAACTTATCCAGCAGATTTTTGAACACGAAATTTCTTTGGTCTTTGAGAAATAGATTCTCTCCATTCCATCGATTGCTGCTTTATTTCTGGGTCGTAGAAATGTATCCAAGTTTCATCCATAGTAACAAGACGGCTTAAGAAGTCTGCATCTTTTTCAAACAGAGCACAGATCGAATGCGATGCTTCTACCCTTACACGCTTTAGTCAACATTTGGACGTTCACATGAAACATTCAGTGCCTCATATATTCGTTTTAGCCCAATTCGACGGTCTGATAGATTCGCGTCATGAACTGCATTAATGTTTACGGGGACGTGCACAGAAACTGGCCTTCCCGATCGATTTCCATCTTTAATGGAAAATTAACCTCGTTTGAAGCTTGCAATCCAATTTTTACTGTTGCATATGAAGGACATTGATCGTCAAGGGTATTAGACATATCTTCATAGATCTGCGTGCCTTTTAACTCCTTCAAATACAGGTAGTTGATGATGGCTAGATGTTTTCAATTTTTAGATTTTCACAATTTAATTTTCCTTTCTTTCAAATTTTATTGCGTAACTCTGGTTTGACTTTTTGACGTGAAATTTTAGTCTCACACTTCTAGTAAGTTATTGTTCGTTGGTATGGTAAGGCAATATTTTCTTTATCCATGGAACCGGTCTAAGCTAACTAGACATCAATACATGCTCGTATATTCAAAGGTTCACTTTCAGTTTTCTAAAACGAAAGACATTAGAATAAAAGAGGAGAAACTTTCAATCGCCTGTCCCGTAAATAGATCAGTTAAGGCAAGATTTATTATTGTCGTCCTCGTCACAATACTAAAACTTATTTTGGTACTTCTAACACATTAGAATCTATGTCGGTACCATAATTCCTTCACTATTGTCCGAGGCCATAAAAATATATTTAGTTGAAAAATAATGTAATATATTTCTGTTATATGCAAGAAAGTTTAAATTATTGGCAAATAGGTTCTTTCATTAAATAAATGCTTAAATATGCAAATAACCATGCTTTTGCAATTGCATAAAAGTTGGGGATCTACTGATGAGTATACGAGGCGACATGACAGTAAAGTGACTTTTTTGTTGCATGGTCAGGCAACTACTCCGCGACGAAATTGTCGCTCTCGCATACGCACACGGGTGACTTTTTGTCACTACGAGAAAAAGTTGTTGTTGAGAGGTTAATCATAATATATGTCAATATTTGTCAGAATAATATATTTAACATTTCAACATTTATTTACGTTTCGAACATTATTATGTTCTTCATCAGAATATAATTATATTTGTTCTAAAAATGTAAAAAACTTAATAAAATACATTTTAAAATAAAATATGAAATATTAAAACGACAAAGTTATAATTTGTCGCTTCATCAATATCAGCTTCATCAACATCAACTTGAAATATTTTTTTTAATTTTAAATCAGCAATAATACCTTTTTAATTGTGTTGCGTTGTACATTTATTTAAATTTATCTAATTAAGATATTATTGTATACAGTTTATGGGTTTGCAATATTTTGATAATTTCTTTCATTTTATAATGTGTTTATAATTTTTTGATATTATTTAATTTTAATATATTGTTACAAATGAATGATAAATTTTGGATGTCTCTTTCATTGTTTATGCTGTTTGTGTTAATAAAACAATAAAATAGACATCCAAAATTTATAACAATATATTAAAATAAAATGGTATGGACAAATTTTAAACATAATAAAATGAACGAAATTACCAGAATATTAAAAACACAGAAACTTTATAAAACAATATTTTATTTAGATAAATTTGAATAAATGTACAATAGAAAACAATTAGGAAGGTATTATTGTTGAATAAAAAATAATTCAAGGCAAATTGATCTTATAATTTTGTCATTTTAATTATATTTCAAATATATTCAAATTCAAATGATATTCAAATGCTATTTTAAAAAGTTTTTTACATTTTAAAAACAAATATATTTATAATCTGTTTATAATATATTTATAAATTATAATAAAAATTTTATTTCATCTTAGACCAAAAAAAAAATTAAAGATTTATATCAAAGAAATAATCATAAATGCTAAAAATCAATATTAAATTTATATATCTCATGATAGTTTTTCCATTTTTCCTACAAAATGTAAAATTTATCTGTCGTTCCAAACTGAATGAACCGAGTAATGTCAGCACTTTATCTGTACCTATAAACAGTGAGTCATGAGCGGCCGCAACATAGTACACAGTGGAATTGTCACATAGTACACAAAGTGGAAAGCAATTTAAGAAATTCAAGGTGTGCCAAAACAGTCAGGCTGCTCTTTAAGAAATTACGTGAAAAGTGAGTTAAAGGCAGCCACAGGCCGCAGGAAGTGAATAGCGCAGCTATCCACGCCGTAGGCAATTATCGGGGCTGGAGAATTTACGGGTAGGCGCTTTATAGGATACGCAAGTAGGGTATATAATAAGAGTTCTATGTTCCAGTCTACTGAAATATGAGTTATACGGACTTGTCCACAATTCTCTTTATAATAATTTTTTATTAACAATTTAGGCCCAAATATCATTTGCATAGAGATTTTTGCATTATTGACTTCTTTCATATTTTATTGAAGACTCCATATAATATCAACTGGCGCAATGTTCTATACAAAAATAATTAGATCTAAATATCGATCATTATAATAAAATTTAGTTCATTGTCATAAAATTCTTGTAACGTAAGAGGCTTGAGTATAAATTGGTTCAATCTTTAATAATATATAAAATGTGTTTTATATGCAAATCACGGCATGCTTGTAAATTTGATTGTAAGAATAATGGTAGTATCGTAGCAACACCTACAATTCTGTTATGACTTTAAGTGATAGACAGATGGATTTAAAAACCGACCTATTTTAGAAAATTGCTTCTATAGCAGTCGATAAAGTGTTGTTCAAACTATTCTTTTAGCATCTAGAGTGTCCAACTATATCATTCATATAACTGTTTATCATCAAGATGTTTATCTTTTTTATTTGGATACATAGGTCTATATAAAAAGGCTAAAAGCCTTGACTGTTCATTAAATGTTCATGATAATTATTTCTTTTTTAATGTGGTAATCAGATAATTTAACTTTAAAATTATTGGTCAGTAATGAAACATTACTAAAACTAACAGAAGATGTCTGGAGGATGGGAATCACAGCTCCTATACTCCCAGATATCTCCAAGAAATATAAAAAAAATACTGGCGTTCAGACTGGTGGATTTCCACTAAAGCATTCGTATTTAATGTATTTACGTTTAATTTAATATTTATTTACAGGGCTTATTTTCATATTAAAAAACAGGGGATAACTGGAGGATGAGAATCACGGTTCCCATACTCCTAAATATCTCTAAATAATGAATATTATTTACCTTCAACGGGGTTATCTGGAGATAACTACTACGGTCAGATTACTTCCTGATAATTCCGAAAGGTATTTGACGATTCGTTATTAATGTGTTAGCATTGCAAAGCTAACACATTAAAATATGTAACAGTCTATATACATATTTTCATTTTAATGTCCTGTATTTTCTCATGTTGCTATATTTTTATATATTGCTCAGAGATATATTATTGCATTTAAAATGTATAAAAAGCCTTTTATAAAGAAACCCTCTAAAACCATTTAATAAAAGTGTCCTCTAAGAAAATGCAAAACAAATTATTACACATGCTTTAAAAACAATAATGCATAATAATGATGTAATCAGAACTGAAAATCGCTAGTTACATAATCAAAACAAGATATGTTACAATAGCAAACTTAACTTGCCTTTATTATGCACAAAGTACATCTGTGTGTACTAAAAAACAATTGAAATGCTTTCAAAGCATTGTCAGCTAAATTAATTTATCTCTCTTAATTAAGTTCTTAATTAAGTTCTCTCTTAATTAAGTTCTCTCTTAATTAAGCTAATCTCTCTTAATTAATCTCTTAATTAAATCTCTCTTAATTAAGGTATCTCTCTTAATTAAGATCTCTCTTAATTAAGTTTGGTAGTCTTCATTAATTAGAATAAAATTGTAGAACAGAATGCGACAGACAGATGTAG
>WYDF02050499.1:0-12118 GCA_009867245.2 Adranes taylori
TCTATCTATCTATCTATCTATCTATCTATCTATCTATCTATCTATCTACCTATCTATCTATCTATCTATCTATCTATACGAATCTCAACGATGATGAAAACATGACCTCAATTTTTTCTTAGGTTAATCTATCCTAAAATCTTCGAATCTATCCGTAATTATAAGTATAATAAGACCCTAATGCAGCCCCCAATGCACGCTCTGTGCCTTCTTCTTCTTGAATCTAGTGATCTAGTGACACAAACCAAAATGTAACCAGAAAAACAGAACCGGCAAAAAACATAAATAAATAAAAGACAATGCAAAATCTAGTTTCCTGTCCGCATAACAGAGAAGGAAATAGTTTCCTCTCTCTTCTCCTTGCCTCTGAGCTTTTCTACTTATGATCGACTTAAATAAATATTTTTTTCCATCTATTAACACCCATGATGACGCCTCTTTTCTGTACCTTTCCATTTATTCTCCTAGTGTTTCACACTATCCGATAAATACATAACAAACAAAAGAAATAAAAAGGAATTCGCATTAGATCCAAATACCACATATCCCTGTTTACATACTTTTCATACCTTTTCTCTCACACCTTTCTATAACTTATCGCTTGTCCTTTTCATACCCCCTTCCTCTGAAGCAATCCTACAATTTTCTTCAAAACCTCCAAATCATATTTCTCCACTCCCACACACATTTTCCAGTTTTCCATTTTACCTCTTATCTGTAACTCCCATTCTACTCCCTCACATTTTTGCCCTACGATCCCACCATTCCTCTTTAGTAACCTATATCCTACACATTCGATCCTTGTCTTACATCCTAAATCTAATACCTCTTTCGTCAGTACCTCTCTCATCGATACCTCAATATATTCAGTACGTGAATCTCACTATCAACCTTTTCCCATTCATAATAATAGTCGCCCCCAAATATTCCGGTAAGCGTCCTTCCTTTTTATATCTATATATCTTCTATTATACCTCAATTTTCTTAACCTTACATCCCTTTCTTGCACCTCCACATCCATCATCCTCTTCCTCACCACTTCATTTACATTCATCCACCCATTTGCTAACTCTGCGTACCATATTTTAATAGACCATCCTACTCTTTCTAATATTTTTTTATGCAAATGCCAATTCAATTCATTCCCAGTTTTTTCTTCCTCTTTTACTGTCTCCATATATACATTTCTGACCATCCTCACATTCTCATCAATCAACACCTTTCATCACTTTTACTTTAAGAATTAATGCACATTTAAATATCTTAAAATTTTTATTCGGTGTTCAAATTTTTTGATTAAAAATTGTTTAAAAAAAATATCTGAATACATTTATTACAGTACTAGAATGTCGAAAAACAACATTGCATCTGGATGAGCCCTAAATGTGTATGTATACATATATTTAGCAAATATATAAAGAAAGAAAAGCACCCGATTGCAAATCACGCCAGATAGCCGTAATTAAAAGAGAGGAGGAAATTATCTATCTTTGATTTAGTACAATACTTAGCATTATATATTTAAGACATATATGCAGTTGACTAGAATAGGAAATTATCAAAATTCTGAAGAAAGCTTTAAGATATTTCCTCTTCGATCTTGAACTGGATTGCTATAAAGTGCAGTTCGGGAAATCGACCTGATTCGGGAAAGAAGAAACATAAAATCTAGGGGTCTTGACAGTACTATAGTTCGGAAAGTGTATCAATCGTTAAATTGGGAGATACAAGTTGCAATGAACGTTTGTATAGAAATTCAGAGTTACTCTGATACCAATAACACCAAAGAGCTATTCTAGAAGATACGTTCTATCACTCAGGAGTTCAAACCCCGACATTGGGCAATTAAAGATCAACATGATTGTTTGAATACAGAACTAGATCAATTTACATTGGTGTGGAAATATTACCATGGCAATCTGTTTGCTGACTTGAATTATATGTTAGAGACTTGGGGGATTATGAAGAGGAGGAACTGGATACACTGTTAGATGAGGTGAATGTCGCAATTGATAAATTAAGAGAAGGTTAATCAGTAATAATCGACAGAATATTAGCAAAGGTCTTGCAGGTTCTTGACGAACGGAGGCAGAAAATCTTGCACACATTGTGTCACAAGATTCGGAAAAGTCTTATAGCCTGAGTACTACTCAACTTCGTACTGTTTCCACTACATTAGAAAGGACCAGGAATAGTCCACGAAAACTACTGTTTGATAGCTCTGATATCACATTCCAGACCATAATGTTGTACTTTCTTCAAACGAGACTACAAGCCCTGATGCTACATCAAATAGCTAGAGAACAAGCGGGATTTGTGAAAGACGAGGTACTCAAGAACAGATTTTAAATGCGAGGCGGCTTATAGAAAAGATCCGAGAATAATCGGTACCGATGTATCTGTGCTTCGTAGATTACGAGAAATCGTTTCATATTTGAAACGGACGAATTTTGTAATTTTGCGTAGAGATCTCTCGACATAACAACATGGAAAAACTTGTTGTTCAGGGAAGATCAGAAGGGAAAAGGAAACGGGAAACCGATCCCCAACTAGATGGACCGATATTATTTCGAAACTAACAGAAACAAGTTTCATTAAAGATCGCACCAAATGAACGATCGACAGAATCAACGGTTAAACGAACAATACAGAGCGTTAGCAGCCAAACGAACAACGTCAGGAGCCACCATAGTCACCACACGTCGGTCAGGACGTTGTACGAAGAAGAAGTAGCATCGTGCAGGATAAAGGGATTGCGTCAAGGATTTCTAAGAAGTCTTTGAGAGTCTCTTGGATGAATTATTTAATCCCACCTGATGGGTGGACAAATAGTTTTTGGGAGATTATCCAATTTGAAAGATGACCAAAAATTTCCAAGAGGACACGTTTGGAAGTTATAATTGCAAACATTTAGATTCAAGTTTTCAGAATCGATCACTAATCGTGGTGACTGTGCAATTCACATATAGTTTCTCGCTTGAAAACTATACGTGGATTTAATCATGCTAGAAATTAATCAAAATCGCGTTTGGAAATTGTCAAAGTGTCCAAATTAATATGAACTTGTTTGTTTACAAATGGTTCCTCTTCTCACAAACTTATTTTATAATTATGCGCAGTTACCTTAGCAATTCATGTAAGGAGCTGTGAGCAATTTAAGTAAGTAGGTGTTAATTTCGAAAATTGTGATCAAAACAATGTTATAAGAATTTTTTGTAAAAATTGAGGCAAAGTGGACACGAGTTTCAGGGTGAACACGTCGTCAAGATGGACATTGAACTTTGGCCACTCTACTGCTTCTCCAGGACGTCGGTAGAATTAAATAATTGAATATTGAATGATTAGCGAAAATGTTGTAGGTTGTTCCAGCTAGTTTGCTTGACGATGATATGAAATGCGGAATTGATGAAATGAGATAAATTTGTTGCAGATAGTATATAATTTTTTTTTTAATATCGTAAATTATGAAATTATTATTTCTTATTACTTGGGTCTCGAAAAAATGTTTACCCCGTCCTGGAGTCGAACCTGAACCTGTCGATTGCTCTTCCAATTGAGCTAACGGGCACTTATTTGAAGACACACATAATTTTTAATATGTATTTGTTTTCCGTTTCTATTAATAAAGGCAAGTTATATATCAGGATTTGTTTTGACTACCTCTTTGCTACCGTCGATCGATTCATTCGTCATCGGGTAAATGGAGCCTCCTGCATATTTTTATTGATTTCTTTTCCCGCTTTGTTGGCGGTTGCATGTTTAATTGAATATTTGATGTTTCATGATTAAATCTCCAAGCTGGCATTATGTAATAGAGTAAATTATGAAATTATTATTTCTTATTGCTGTGTCTGGCAAACCCCGATGACGAATGAAATGTTTGACGGTAGTAAACAGGTGGCAAAAACAAATCCTGATATATAAGTTGCCTATCTTAACATATACAAAAAACAAATACATATTAAAATATATTTGTGTCTTCGAATAAGTGCCCGTTAGCTCAATTGAAAGAGCAATCGATCGGCAATCGAGCGATCCCGGTTCAGTCCCGGACAGGGTAAACATTTTGTCGAGACACAAGTAATAAGAAATATTAATTACATAATTTACTCTATTACATAATGCAAGGAGGTTTAACCACGAAACATCAAATATTCAAATATTTTTTTTGCCGGAAATTAAATTGATGCGTACGAAGGATTTACCAGCTGTCGCCGAGGTACTAATGGAACAGTCGATGGTGATGCTCTTCAGGTGTCTCTAGAGTTCGATCTCTGACATCCTAGTTGGTGTGAGCTTGACGATTGGCTTCCCTCTTCGTCTGACGTTGACGTCCTCGTTTTCGCATTGATGAAGTAGTTTGTCAAGGAAGGGTTATGAATATTGAGATGAGTGAATGAAATTAGAAGTGACTGAAAGAACGGAAGATTTAGCAGAAAATAATGAATGTAGTATCTAAGTATACTTGACCTGATATTCGTAGAGTGACAGATTCGTATTGATTCGAGTTTTTTTTAAATTTATATTTAATTTTAAAAAACATGAATTGCTACCGGCTCTTAATTTGATGCAAATCAGATTCAAGACTTTTGCTCGCTGTTCAAGAAAATAGGTTTGATCACTTAATGGAAAATTATGCTGATCAAAACATGCGAAATAACTAACTCGAAAATGATCAGTACAAGACCCGAAATACTGGATAGGATATGTCCTTTTATACGAAATTAGCTGCAAGAAGACTACTCTGGCGTGTTGCTGGAAACGGTTGCATTCGGTCTAACTGGTAAGTAGGCATGGTTTGAAGGAAACTTCTGTTAAAAAAAATTGTAGATAGATTCGATCTACGACCAATGGAAAAATTTCTTTCATCCGTTGAGATTTCTAAAGATCAAAATTGCATTTTTTGTTGACGAAATCATAAGTGGTGGTGTGCATAAACGCAAGTGGAAAGCATAAGTGATGGTGGTAAAAGCTTTGTGTGATTAAAATCTTGAGAAGCATACCATCGGAACGCCTTCTGTTAAAATTCGTAGAAATATCATCCAATGAGAGAAGACTTAATCGGCGGAAAACACAAAGGCTAAGAAGCATAAATGCTTATTGAAAATGAGTGCGTGGAATAAACGTCAAGTCATAAAACTTTTCCGACTGCTCGTAAAAATTCAGTCGACATGCCGTAAGCATTCTGCGGCACAGGATCACACAGGCGGCATGCTTTGAGTTATCTCCCACGTTTAGAGGTACGTTTCAGTACTATTTTTCTATACGAGTCGGCATGGCTGTGTACAATGCTTCCGCTTTAAGCGGCTTGTTTGAGAATTTTGTGCCATTTATCTCTTAAGCGAATGAAACTTTATATTTACATTATTTGGTAATTAATTATTACTAAGTTTATTTGTTCTTATGAAATTGATTTAGCTTAGATTAATTAGCCGGTAACAACATCTAGCGTTAGAAAAATTATAAAAACACAACTTAAAATATGTTTGTTTACGTTCAACACGGCGAAGAAATACGAATATATACAAACAATGCACAATGTGCGAGTATCATGTTCAAATCAAAAATGGAATGCAGACTTCATCGATATGGCCATTTTTTGCCGATAAATATTTTGCTCTAGTAAAGTTCGAAGCATTCAGCAATATTATAATACATTCTAGCATATAAGTAAGAGGAAAGATGAATGAGCCGGTATAATAGCATGTCCATTTTTGCCGACCCATACATAGCTGAGAAAGACCCGAAACATTCACCATTTAGTACATCATCTAACAAAAAATATATCGGAATGGTGGATATACCGGGATTGAAGTGGTGGAAAATGCCGGTGAACTGGCGTCAATACCCTATTTATATCCTTCTATACCCTAAGTATACGAGGAAAAAAACAACGTTTCTTCCATTGATATTAAGGTTACTATTTTTAAAAGCATGCAGAAAATACGAGTATACTTAAGTACAAGCCCTATAATATGAAAAATTCCTTCTAAAATCATTAGAATTTTAAATTTAAAAAAAACTGAGATTGCAGCGAGCTGTAACGTCAGTCATAATAATATAACAATAATGGCGTTGTGCGCAAAAGAAACACAAACGAATACACTATTTAGCTTTCAACGTGTCATCATTTGCTCTCTGCCTGAACAGTTTGCAGACAGACAGCATATTTTATAGCAATACGTACAAGTTGCGTTTCAGGTAGCCACCTAAATGAATGTTTTATATAAATCTCGCTCAGATTAAAAAAATCACGATTTAATAAAAAAAACAATTAAATAAATTGCGTTTCAAAATTACATAGTAACGCTAATGATTCTAGTATAATAATGTTTTTAAAAACCCAAAGCGATTTTCTTTTATAAGAAACTAACAGCGTTCACAAACTTGTTAAGCTCATAATGCAATATGCCGCACACAAATTCTCTTATGTATGAAGCGACATTACTTATTAACCAATCAGCAGGCAGTAAAATAGAACATAACCTTCTATGGTATTCTAATTAAAAGCCTAATATACATATTACCTAATACCTAATATCCATACCTAATACCTAATACCATAATACCTAATACCTAATATACATATGTATAATATTCCTCTACATCTGGTGTTTGTGGATTATCAAAAACCCTTCGACTGAATCGAAACTTGGATGGTGCAAGAAGTGATGGATAAGGTCCGCAGCGACTCCAGGTATTGAAACTAGATCAAATTCATCTACGAACACGCTAGTCATGAGAGGTGTCTAACTGTGGGAGGAGGGGGGGGCGACATCATCTCGCACAAATTCTTCACCTTGGTACTGGAGAACGTATTCAAAAACTTGTCCTGGGAGCGAAAAGGTATCAATGTTAATGGAAATCTCCTTAACCACCTATGCTTTGCTGATGATATCGTTCACATCAGCGGTGACGCGGTTGAACTCGAAGTAATGCTGCAGGAATTAAAAGAAGCATCCCAAGCAGTAGATCTGAAAATGAACCTAGAAAAAACAAAAAATTATGAGCCAGAAAGATATACAAGTTGTTATAGACAATAACACAAACAGTTACATCTTCCGAGAACCAAAGGTTCCTATAAACCTCAGGTATATAACACGTGCGCCTTGCCCGTTGCAACGTACGGGCGCTCAAAACTGCGACTCTTGCTAAGAGCAGCGCAATCCGACTTCGGGTCTGCTAACGAGGGATCGGGTGAGCAATGTTGGGGATGAGTTTTTAGAGACCGAATCCGAAACGAGGAACGCAGAAGAAGTACGGGAGTCAAGTACGGGACAAACTGGATATTGACTGTACATGTGTGAACGACGTGGAAACAAATGAAAGAGGCCCATGTCCAGGAATGGATGCTTACAGGCTGAAGAAGAAGTTTGATAGACAAAATTCTATTCATTCTTTTTTTTCTTGTCTGTAAGAAATAGTTTATAGTGCTTGGAACGCTTTTTTGTAGTTTCCTTTTTGGCAAATTTGAAGTAAGGTAGATTTGGGAACTTCGATGCCACGAGCTGCCGCTCTTATGGTGCCTCTTCTGCTAAGCAAAATCTGTCTAAGTTTTGCGAGTTTTTCTCGATAATCTTTATATTTTATGTCCCCAGTTTTGATTTACTTTCTGAACAATCAACAATAATATAATATTCATTTTTATCTCAACAAACACATATCCAAAGCTTGATATGGTCATTCGGTTGCATTTAAACTATTTTGCAGCCAACATAATTGTCGCTTTCCGCAAAATTCGTTTTGTTTTTGCTGCATCAAAACATTGGACAATCGCAATTCAATTCTTTTTTCTTCATCGCACTTTTAGACATTAAACTAAATGTTTTATTAAATGTTAATAATTTTATTTATTAGAGATCAAATTAAATGTTTTATTAAATATAAGAAATTTTGTCTAATATAGATTAAATTAAATAATTTATTAAATATTTAAAAAAATCTAATTGACATTAAAATGAATGATCATATAAAAGTTAATAATTTTATCTAATAGAGATTCAATAAATACTTTATTAAATATGAAAAATTATATAAAATAGACATTAAATTAAACGTATTGTTAAATGTCAGTAATTTTATTTATAGAGATTATATTAAATGTTTCATTAAATATCAAAAATTTTATGTAATAGAGATAAAAATAAATATTTTATTTAATATTAAAAAAATCTAATTGACATTAAATTGAATGTTTATTTAAAAGTTAATAATTTTATTTAATAGACATTAAATTTAATGTTTTAAATGATACAAATTTTATCTAGAGATTAAATGAAATGTTTTATTAAATATCAGAATCTAATATCTAATAAAGATTAAAATAAATAATTTAGTTAATATTAAAAGTATATCTAATTGACATTAAATTGAATGTTTATTAAAATATTAATAATTTTATGTAATAGATATTAAATTAAATATTTTTTAAATATTAAAAATTATGTTCAATAGACATTAAATTAAACGTTTTGTTATATGTTAGTAATTTTATTTATTAGAGATTAAATTAAATGCTTTATTAAATATCAGCAATTGTATGTAATAGAGATGAAAATAAATAATTTGTTTAATATTAAAAAAATCTAATTGACATTAAATTGAATGTTTATTTAAATGTTAATAATTTTATCTAATAGAGATTAAATTAAATATTTTATTAAATATTAAAAATTGTATCTAACTAACATTAAATTAAATGTTTTATTAAATGTTTTAGAGATTAATTTAAATATTTTATTAAATATTAGCAATTGCATCTTCTATTAGCAGATTAAATTATTTAAAATTTTAATTCAATAAGTATTAATAAATATTTTGTCTAAAAAAGTTTAAATTAAATAATTTATTAAATATTTTAAAAAATCTGTTTGACATTAAATTAAATGCTTATTTAAAGGTCAATAATTTTATCAAATATAGATTAAATTAAATATTTTAATAAATATTGAAAACTATATCTAATAGACATTAAAATTAATTTTTTGTTAAATGTTAGTAATTTTATTAATTATAGATTCAATTAAATGTTTTATTAAACATCAACAATTTTATGTAATAGAGATAAAATTAAATAAATTATAAAATATTTTTAAAAAGTCTAATGTTCATTTATAAGTTAATAATTTTATCTAATAGAGATTAAATTGAATGTTTTATTAAATTTTAGTAATTTTATCTGTTAGAGATTAAACTAAATGTTTTATTAAATATCAGCAATTTTATCTAATAAAGATTAGATTAAATAATTTATTTAATATTAAAAGAATTCAATAGACATTAAATTAAATGTTTTATTGAATGTTAGTAATTTTATCTATTACAGATTAATTTAAATGTAAACTTTCAGCTATAACAAAGGACTTGATTTCGAGCAACGGCGAAAATATGTCAATTCGTTAAATTAAAAATTGACAATTTTGTCAAAACTAATGACAGATATCATGGAACATTAATTTTCATGGGAGACTTCGCAATTTTGAGTTACAATGTAAGTTACACAATGTAAGAATAGCATAATAGCATATAGCACATAGCAAATATCCAAATAACCGCAAGTAAAAAAAAATTTTGTTCCGAAATTATTCTCAACATTATATTGACACATTTTGGAAATTTCGTTAAAATACAAGTGCTTTAGTCACAGTAAATTCTTAAATTTAGTAAGACGTTCAGAAATATGGAACTGAATCGAGAGCATTTCCGAACGATAATTTCCGAGCGATAATTTGCGGTAATTTGGTTGCTATATTTGGTAATGAACCACATCATTCGACAATTTCACGCTCGTACTCTGAATTCAAACTGGGACGCACAAATCTCAGAAATGATCCTAGGCCTATTCCACCAAAATCAGCTTAATGGTGCTCGGGAGATAATTAATGAAGATCGTTATGTAACTTACCGGGAGATCGAGAGTTCCTTGGGCAAGACCTCAATTCTAAAGATTTTACATGATAGTTGGGTGTGAAAAAATTAGTTTCACGTTGGATCCCGCATCTGTTGACCAAGGAACAAATAGCAGCTCGTGTCGGTTGGGGCTAAAAAAAACTCTAAATCATTTCAACTGAGGCCGCTCCCAAAATGTGTACAGCATAGTCAGTGGTGACGAGTCTTGGATTTAATCTTATGAACCGGAGGTTTATTTTCCGGTTCGTACTCATTGGGTCTACTCAGTCTACTCATTGGGTGTTTCAAGTTCCGGAGAACCCAACAAAAGTCATCTGTTCCCGCAGTGTTTCGAACAATATTGTCGCAAGATTTGCATCAAAATCCGGATATATGGCTACAATTCCTTAATAAAATCGAAAGGGCGGTAGCTGCTGATTGGTGCATAATCATTTTGTTTGCCAAAAATCGTTACTGAGCTGCGGAAAAACAACTCACAGCGTCGGATCATCCTTCACCATGACAATGAAAGTGCTCACACTCGAGTGAGTGTGTAACAAACATTTGAGTTTTTGGAGCAACAAAACATCGAATTGCCTGATCATCCGTACAGTCCTGATTTTTTTACATTTACCGCCATCAAGAATGCAGTGCGTGGTCAACGGTTTCAATCGCCTGAAGATTCAGTCGATAGTTTCCAAATGACCATTTCGAGCATATCCATTGAAGAATGGAATAAGTGCTTTAACCATTGCTTTGAGCGAATGCAAAGGTACATCGGCAATGGTGGCAAGTACTTTGAAAAACAATAAAGAACTGAAATTTAGTCTATTACTTTTTGCTAAAGCTATATGCAAAATTAAAAAGAGATCTCTCGTATTATTATGGGACAGAGGGTGTACGATTAAATCGTGTACTATAAAAGTTTTTCAAAATAATTCATTATTTGATTTTCAGGATTTCTGGATACCCCAAAAACTTGCAAAAAGCTCTAGGATTTCCACTGAAGCTTTACTGGAACTGTAATGAGAATATTATGTTCTTTTATATTTACGGTTTATGCTTTCTCTTTTTTTTCCCCCATTCAGCTGGTTTGGCTAAGGAGGTTTTAGTACAAGTTTCTTTATTTTATGTTTCCACATTTATCACTAATATTAAATTCGAAACGTTGAAGTGAGCAAAACTGAGTACTTAAATTTCATTGCGCTTTTAAATGCTTAATAGTTTAATCAGTACTAACGCAATTAAAATAGAATGTTTGAGACGGCTTATATCATATATAAAGATCATATAGAAAAACGTGATAGAAAGGTAATTAACTGATAGAAGTGTAAAATTACTTGAATATGCACATATACATATGTATTAGAAAATCAAAAATTGTGTGTGAACAAAAGGATAATTGAATTCTATTCTTTTGTTCGCTCGTAACTAGAACTCAATCTTACTTGATAATCTCGTTTATTAAAACTAATCAGTCGTTTTCATATACTATATCTAAGGTTATTACAATACGTCATTTATGTAAATGAATTGATATATGATGTTGTGTGAACGTTTTTGTGTCACAAAGTTTGTTTACATTAAAATCCAATCAAATGAACTGTATTAATTGCAATATAATTATACGTAAAAAAACGTACATATTTAAAAAGATTGTAGTACATGACATTGAAATAAGCACGCCTTGGCGAGCATTGCTTCTAATTGTTTTTGAATAATATTTCGATTTACTAATAATAATCGTATTACCTGCATAAAATATAAATACTTATTATTGCTTTTATCTAATTTTCTGTTGATGAATTTTAATAAATTCAATATATTTTATTTATGTGAAAATCTCTCTTGGTGAATTTTGAGATATCAACATATCAATTTCAACTGCTTTTATTACTTTATTCTGTTATATATTTTATAAAACATAATAATAATGCAGGGTATATTATTCTGCAATTTTCCTTAATATAAAAATAATAGTAACTCACTGCTCACTCTCATAATCACTCCGATTTTGTTTTATTAATAAAGGCATTAAACTTTTATCTTCCAAAATACCATGCTCTACTAAATAGGTCTGCACATCTTCAGACTCAAAATCTATACCTAGATCTTCAGTTAATCTAAAAAAAATTACCAATAACTTGACCACCCTTCATCATCAGCCATTTTCTATCCACTGCAGGATGTAGGCCTCCTTCAAATTTTTCCAATCGTTTCGGTTTTGTGC
>WYDF02050510.1:0-12118 GCA_009867245.2 Adranes taylori
AGGACTAGCTACGCTACTAGAAGATAATATAAAAATCCATATCCAATGACTCGAACAACGCCGTCGTTAGATTATTATTACCTAAGACACTCGACATACTAAGAGATAGGCCTATAAATTTTATGACTACCAAACTTCTAGATCAGTGATCCATCAAATTTAAACGTTCCACTATAAACGTTCAATTAGTCCAGTGACAAGACTTCAAACGCTCTATTATTATGGTCTTTGTTGACCATAATAAATATCATTATTGTGTTTGTTGACTTAGAACATTTATTAGAATGGATCAGTTAATCCAAAGAAAATGTTGAAAAAGTTGATGCGCAAAAATTTCAAAGGATTGATCCAATTAACAATTATTTAAGTAATAGGAAACTACAGCGTAAAATTTTAACTCTTTCTATTCACATGTTAGTACAATGTATTTTAAGAATTAGTTCATTTTAACTGAACTCACCTTATCTAATCCAATACTTAGATGTTTTTTATTTTAATTATCCACATACTTGAAAATTTAGAACAACGATCTTAATTTTTAATTAATTGTTTAAACAGTGTCTAAATAATTTTGAAAAAAAATGCTCGAACATTTATTAATCCACTTTCAATATATTAGAAATCTTTGTTTGACATGAGCAATCAATAATATAGAACAAAAATAATACATATTCAAAACAAATTTATACATTCCAAATAAAATTCTTAATTGGGAGAGTGGAGAAAATGCTCCTTTCACTCCATTGCGCCCTCTAATTTCCAGTTCTTAAATAGTAGAAAAGTAAAAAACACAAAAAAAATACAAAGAAAATAAAATAAAATTGAGAACTCCAGTCCTTTCCCTTTTTCCCCAAACATAATTCCCAGTTGCTTGCCATTTTTACCTCTTTTTCACTCCAAGGTAACCCCACGCATTCATTGACCCAATGCTCCAATATTCATATCCTGTATTTTCTCATATATTCATTGACCTAATATCTATTTCCCCACTCCACGCTCCCACATCTAAAACTAGCTGTCAACCTCTTACCCTCCGTAGTTGACACAAAATAAATATCCAAGCATTCCTCCTTCCACTCTTTTATACTTATACCTTATGTTAGATTTATGGTCTTCTTATCTCCTTCCTTCTCAGCTTTTCAATGTCTTCCATTCCTTACTCCATCTCTTCTCTCATACATAGCCCTCCATTCATCTTCTTTCCACAAAGCACCATCGACCATCCAACTCTTTCATAAGCTTTCTTTCTCTTGCTCATTCATTCCTATTCATCTCCCTTCTATATTCATCCATACAATCCTCGTATACACTTCTTACCATTCTCTCCTCTTCATCCTTGATCTCCTTCCATTCATACCTAACCATTTTCTTAAAACCATACACCCAACATTATATCTTATCTACCTCATTTAAAACAATTTCGATTGGCACTGACTTTTCTATATTTAGGATTCTTTTTATATATCGAACTTATATATCTTTCAATTTCTGCCCTTTCCCTCACAGTCCATACTTCCGACCAATAGTGTCTTTATACATACATCCATAACCAAAAGTCTCATTTTCACAGAATCTCCAAATCTCTCTTCTCAGACATATCAAATTCTCTCCGCAGTAATTTTGGGCCTTTGCGCAATCATCTGTACATGTTCGTTACATGACCCATTATTCTTTAACATGAATCCTAAACATTTATACTCGTATTTCTTCACGCATACTATTCTTTTTCCGTCTATATCTAACGTGTCTTTCTTGCTATCCCACCTCCCACCTCTCCTTCACACCATAACTACAGTTTTTTCCACATCTCATCATATATTCATTCACTCTATATCATCTGCTGCTTAACCAAAAGTCCATATTTTCTGCTTTCCAATTAAAACACCACCCGCCTGCACATTACTTAATACACTCCCTAAATCTGACAAATAATTATTAAATATACTTGCACTCGATGGACACCCTTGCTTTACTCCTTTTTCTACTCCAAACCACTCTGATATTGTTCATACCTGAGACCCTACATACATTCTTCTTAACATTATCACATAAATTTCAATCTATATCCGCACCCTCCATTCTCTTCCACAACCTCTCCCTATTTACTTTATCAAACGCTGCCTTCAAATCTAAAAACAGAACGTATAATTTTTTTCCTCTACCTATTTCCTGTTGAATTATATCATTTAGGATCAGTTGTACCCATACCCCTTCTAAAGCTAGTCTGTGTCAAACATAGCAGCTCTTTTTGTTTCATATCCAATTCCAACCTTCTGTATAAGATTTTCTGTATTGACAATTCTTTCTCTGTTTTATGAACTTTATTTCATCACTTATTCCTTCTCCCATCTCTCGTTACAAAAATTTTACTCCTTATTCCACTCATCTTTTGCCCTTAAGAATTATTTCCACGATTCCTCCTTACCTCTATCTTTCCGTAACTCCATCCTTACTGCATTCGTTTATTGCTCACACATTTCATCGTACCACTTATTTTCGCTTCTTTATCTCTATTTCTACGTTCATACACTATCAAATTATCCTTAATTATATTCACCATCTCTTCTATACGATTTGTTCCGTCCCAATTTATCTCCTCCAGTTTACACAAAACAATTTTCCTTCCTCATTACCATTTCCCTTCCCCCATTCCCATTCTCTCTGACAAAGCCACACATCTGTAAGCTACATTGCATTGAAATCGATTTGATAGGACATTAATTTTTCATGTGTGGTGTCCAACATATGATTTAGAAATGAAAATCCATAGTCATTCGCCTCTCAACGTCACTTGCGTGAGAGGCGAATGACTATGGACTTACATTGTAGTCATATTCTTGTATTAATAATATTTGAGTGCATATTCGCCTTACGCATGAAGCAAGAGTAATTTAAGCGCACTTTTTTTTATTATTTTCAATTAATTTGAAGGGAAATATCTAAATATATTACGCAATAGAGAAATAATTAATGAACAGTAAAATTTTCATATCATCTATAGCGATCTGACTACAATTCTATTAATGTTAATAAAATCGTTTCAATCAACAAAAGCATTCGCAAAACGCGAATTTTTCATAAATTTCAAAAAGGTGCATTTCCGCCATTTTATATGAAACTCAAATTATTTGGAAAACTTTGAGCAAAAAGTCACACAACTATGATATGCTAACTTTAAGTAAAATGGGATTGATAGGGCATGAATTCTTTATGTGTGACATCTGATTTAGAAATGTAAATTCAGTCATTAGCCTCTCAACGTCACTTGCGGTGAGAGGCAAATGACTATGGACTTTCATTGTAGTCATATTCTTGTATTAATAATATGTGAGTGCATATACGCCTTTCGCATGGAACAAGAGTAATTTAAGCGCACTTTTATTATTTTCAATTAATTTGTAGGGAAATATCTAAGTATATTACCCAATATAGAAATAATTAATGATAGTGAATTTTTCATAACACCTTCAGCGATCTAACTAAAATTTTATCAATGTTATGTGCATATCATAAAAGGAGCTTCACTATAGATTCTATTTACTCTTAATGCATAACTTGACAATGTTTTGATGCAGAGTACCTAATTATACGAAGCGAAAGAGTAGTTAGATTAGACAAAAATAATATATTTAATTATGTACTCAAAACAATAAAAATTATATAAATATATGTATTTATCTGGCTATATAAAAGATATATTATTATGTGATCAATTATTTTGATGAAGCGAACAGAACAAGCAGCAAGTACAAAAACATAATAATGTAGAAATGGTTCCTATGCGTATAAAATGTAGAAAGTAAAATAAACATTTTTTATTATTAAATAATTGTTTGTTAGATAACTAACAATACAAATGAATGAATAATAATAACTTTAATTATGTAGAGCAAAACAAAGCCCACTCAATTTTTATAACAAATATTTAAATAAAACATTAATGATAGCATAACGGTTAGAATTATGCCGCGCATTGTTGGTTTGATGTGCTCAGTCTTCCGATTTTCCGCGCATAGAACCCCTCTTCTTAGAGGGAACATTGCTGTTGACCATAGTTTCTTTGAATGCAGGTTAATTTTTCCTGAAATAAAGTTATTAGAATCTTCTCGTCACAATGAAAAGATTCCATCTCCTTTTAGTTTAAGACAAATTCTTGTAAATCCAAACAAAAAGCTTGTGATATTTTATTATACTTCCTTAAAAAAAAATGTCAATTTAAAATTTACAGGGTAATGTATTAATTGAAAAAGTAACTCACTTCTTTCTATATCATAATTATCCTTTTCTTTCCCTTGTAATCTATTCACTCAGCTTTACCACGTTTCAGGTTTGTGTAAGATCGAGAAAACTTACCTGTGTTTCCAGATGAGAACTAATATTTACATTTGTTAAGTATCTACCATGTATTCTAATAGGATGTGACCTCCTAAGTAATAATGCATTGAAAAGTAAATTAGTATTATAATAAAACTACAAACATAATCACATAAAAGAACACGTACAAAACCTAATACATATGTTAATTAGAATTAATCTATGCGTTGGTAATAGGCCTCGGTATTAAATCTAACGGCGAAAGTAGGCCGACGTCATAAAGAATTATAAAAGAAGAAGAGCATTTATGTAGAAGCGCCATCTAAAGGCTTTGAGTTATAACGACAGACTACAGTATATTCAAAAATGAATTATATTTTAGTAATTATTTATTGAGAATTTATGAATTTTTGAACCAGCTATCTAATAATTTAATTAATTACAGCTCAAATAACTATTTATAAACATCATACATTTACTTTTGTATAAAATCTACGATATTGTTTTTAGGAAAAATCAAAAGCTATGAAATTTTCCGTTAATATTTTAATACTTATCACAGTTTTTTTTCCTTCTACAATAAAAAAATTATTTCAGTGAAACAAATTATACATCTTTTTTTTTTTCATTTCCAATAATAAAATTGAACAGCTTACTAATGTTACTATTAATATTTGCTTCATATCATTTTTTGTACATAAAACTAGGTCAACTAAAGTATTTACAAATTGCTACAAATACAAGAAACAAAACTTAATAAGTGTACAACATGTTATTTCTTAATCGTAATAATAGCAATTAATTATAAAACAAAACTCTGGGGCTCTTATAAAGCTAGTTTACGAGTAAAAATATACATATAATATATATAAAGCGCTAATATAAATTTCAGTTATATAACTTAAAATCAATTTATACAATCATAAGTTGTAAGTGTTAAGACTCTAGTACTTTAAAATAATGGATGACACATTTTAAATGATTAGTATAATCGTAAAGAAGTTTTTGCAGGTATATTTTAATTTTTCTAAAGCGAAATTGCCACTTTAATCCAATTTTGGCCCCCACATGTCTTTAAGGGTTTTTTTTATAAATAATATTTCGCTTTCTAAATTTTGTTAACGATTTTATCATAAAAAAATTCTTGGATATTTTATTTTTTTCAAAAATTCATAACATTTTGGAAATGACTTCATTGAAGAAATGGTTCATACAAAAAATGTTGAGACTCATTTAATCCGAGTCTCATGCTTCTAAACTTTCAATAAGTAAAATAAAAGTGTTTAATTATTAAAATATACCCGTAAAGTTTTTTGTGTTTTCATAAATTCGCTTTAGGTGAGTACAATGTATCACATCTAATCTTGATAAACGCTAAATTAATAACAAATGGTTCTTGTTCAGTGCTAGAGTACAAAATTATAAAAAAAAATAAAAAAATTATTGGCTGTTACAATTATTATTTTCTAACAGTAAAATTTCGATTGTAAAAAATATATCCAATTTATTTATAATGCTGAATAGTATTAACTGTCGAAAATTTACTGTATGACTAAGATCATTTTTCAATAAAAATTATTCGCCGTTTGGATCGAAAAACAGTGCGGAAAACGCAAATATTAGGAAAACAACACCTCCAATGATAGTAACTGGAATAAAAACGCACAAAAATAATTTAACCATTCAGCAACAACTTCAAAAATATGAAAATTCCTTCATTAAAATTTTAAATAATTTACCAGTTCGAACGGATATCCTTTGTGCAATCATTCGTCCTCCCAAAACAGCAACGCCTGTACATATCGAATGACCTAGTATTCCTCCTAGTATAACGCCATAGACGTTTTCACGTGCGCCTAAAATGATCGTTGTCAGCTGTGAACGATCGCCCCATTCAGCTAGGAATGTTAATGTAAAAGCCTGAAGAATAACTCGAAAAACGGTATGAAAAAGTCCTCCACTCGATTTTGATGATGTAGAAGATCTTTTAGTCCCAGTTTCAGCATCATTCAGAATCGATTCACGTTCATACTGTTATTAAAGAAAAAATCTAATTATCTTCTTATAAACTTAAACAGTTCATTATTTCTTGTCATAAAATGAAATATTATATGTAGGTACTTCTTTCCACGAAAAAAACACTATAAAATTATAATAGTAGAAAATATTTCGAATCGATGAATTATCAATTTCGCAATTTATATTTCTATGCATAAACATTGAAAATAAAAGATCGTTCTACCCAGTTCTAACGTTTGTTTATAAAAATTATATATATAGTAAACATAAATGATTTGGTGTATTTTGACATTTTATTGCTATTTACAACAAAATCTCTAAATAAAGAAAACTCTAAAATAACAATACCAATACATATATAAATCAAGTGTTTATTGATTAAGTTTTCTTACGGCCGTTGCATAATGGATTAGACAATTACCATTCAAACATTTTGCGACTTTTTAAAAATGAAATGTAGTAATTAATATCTGAAAGAATATTAGTATTTGATTCGCCCTCGCCGGAGAATCGACCATTTGATTATTATTACTCGAGTGCGTTGACTACTCCACTACACCACAAAGACCACTACATAGCACAGTTGGGTCGGATACAGGAATAAAGTATCCGTGTACGGGACACGGATACTTTCAATGTATCAGGATACTTTTACATAAAAAGGTACTGCATACTTTTCTCGGATATTTTAAAGGATACTTTTACGGATGCTTTTAAAATAATATTTTCATTCCAACAGTTATAACTATACAATGGAATTAAATACTAGTAAACATTACTAGGCAGGCATGCATGAACATATATCAAAATTAAAAAGAGATAATACAGGAAACAAAAGCTACTCAAAAAAATTAAAACACATTATAATAGTATTAAAACGTAAATTATATGTTAATTTGAAATTAATATGATCAATTGTATCTCTGAAAAATTTTAGCTCATCCGGGAATCGAACTCGGCTTTCCCGATTTCCGGTCTGTTGTTTAGCCCGGTACACTAACGAGCCATAACTTGTCAAAGAACAAATGATTTTGCATGTGTTACATTCTCACATGGTAACATATACGACAGTTTTATTTATAAACAATTATTTACACTTAACTACCTTTCGTCAACACATGGTTTTCGTGTCATCAAATAGGCGCCGCTGCTAGTATTGTTTTGAACTTATTAATATTAATTTCTGTTTTCAAGCCTTTTGCCGGCTCGCGAGCACTTTAATTAGGAATAGATCATTCATAGGTCACTCGGTGTAATAATATGTTAATTCGAAATTAATATGGTCAATTGTATGTCTGACAAAATTAATCTTTTCATTTCCATATTATTACACCGAGTGACCTATACACTCATGAATTATCTATTTCTAAATAAATTATAATAATACCTTTGAATTTGAGTCCCGTCAGTACGAATACCTATAAGTATTCATCACTTAAATTTTTTCTCTTATGGGCATTAATCATGGTTGCAAGAGAGAAAAGTCTTTCTACTCGTGCTGACGAAGGTAAACATGTGTTGTTATACTTGATTGATATTTTTTTAATATGGGGTACTCATTTAAGACTTGTAAATTGGTTCTTTTATCTTCTAAATATCTTAACAATTCCAGCTGAATTTTTATAGTTTTATTGCTATTGGCGCTGGTATCCTGTTCGCTATATATCATAGTACTGTCTACTTCTTGGTGAACTTTGGAATCAGTAAAATGATCCAAATTTTGGTCCTCGCTTTCATCTGATCAAGGTTTTTAATATAGATAACATGGAATGGTTATGAAAATTAGGAAATGGCCACAAAAAAGTATGATCAGTGATGAGTGTGTAAATATGACTTGAGATACGGCGGGTATATTGCCCCACTCATACTTACGTCGAATAATTTAAAAGTATCCGAGTACCGAAAAAGTATCCGGTATCCGTATACCTACAAATTTAGTCACGGATACGGATACTGGATACAAAATTTCAAAAATACCCGGATACAGCTTTCGGATACATATAAAGTATCCGGATAACTTGCAGCAGCATAACCCAACTCTGCTACATACTAACAAAGAGGACCATATCACAAAAGCCACTACACAATGCCAACAGCTCTTGATTACTGGTCGAGAAAAAATAAACCACCAAATACGCCTTCTTTGATACAGCGGACTCGACCAGGAATTAAGAAGACAATGTGAATGGAATGCTATTATTCTTTCAGATATTAATTTCAGGCTTATATTAATATTAATTTCAGAAACAAAGCCAGACTAAAAATAACTACACAAAATTATACAGAAATGCAGCTCACAAATACGGAAAATCATCACATTTCTCAAGAAACATAATAAAAGAAACATTTCCCAAACTCTTGGAATACTAAATGCCTCACCTCTTCTTCTTTCTTCCGTAAATCGGATTGTACCTCTTCCATTTCCTCCTGCGTTCCACCAGAACTCATATGGTAACCTTCTTTCAACATCTTTAACCCAAAAACAGCAAACAGAGCCGTACTCACATAAAACGTATATACTCTTGGTATTATATTAGCCAACCAACCAAAAAGAGCTACAAAATAATCAATAATTTCCACAATAATAAATAGTTTAAAACTGAATTTACCTGAAAGAATTGTCATTAAAATTAAGGCAGTTATGGCTCCAATAAAGACTGTTAGTCGTGGATATTTCATTGCCATAATCGCTGCAATAAAAAATGTTTTATCGCCTATTTCTGAAACTAATATCACTGATATCGATGCGAGAAAGGCATGAATAAATCCAACATCCTGTGTAAGCAATGTTTCCGATGGTATTGCACCGATATTAACCTTAGTCGAGACATCTAGTTTATCTAAAACCTCTTTTGGTTCACTTTCTTGTAATGTAAGATTAATGAGTGCACAAAATATTAACACTAGTGAAGTAATTTTAAAATCCATCTTATTGAAATTCAATATGAACTAATTTAGATTCTATTTAAAATTCAAGTAAAACTTTTGATAACATGCGATGATAACGACTGTATTAACTGATAAAAAATCCATGTTTTTATAGTTACATTATTTACTTTCTTGTCTGAGACGGTTCTAAGAAAAGGAATTACGCTTAAATTTCTTTAAAAATCCCAGGGAATGATCTAAATATACACACACTAATTACCAGTAATTATTATTATAAGTAGTCACCATAGGTAGTCAGTAGTGATAGTCACAGATAGTCAGTCAATTAACATGGTTAACATATTTCTACCTCATACATTTGGTTGGGATTGGGCTCAAAAGTATGGTCTCAATAATATATTCAAACCGTTATCTTACGTTACTGCATTCCATTGAGTTACATTTGAATAATTGTTTATTATACATATATTATTAGTGTTTATTAAAATGTTTACTTTAATTAACACTAATAATAAATGTATGCATCAAGAAACACTAAAAATTTATTCAAAAAATTGTTAATAAATTAATTGATGCAGAGATCGCGATTCACATCAGCAACACTTTTTTTAACCAAATAACAAATACCCACCACTTTGTTAAAATTTATTTCAAATAAGAATAGCTTGAGTAAGAACAAATCCACCTTATATCAATAAGCCACTTAAAACAATCACAAAAATATTTGTTACAATGGTACGTATTACAATTGAAAAACTAATATTTAATACAAATAACTGAATAATTTATATTTAATGTTATATATAATTTGTGCTATATCATCAATTTCAATACTGAAGTATTCATATAATCCTGGATATTATATCACGTCACTGGGTATTAATACTGGAATATAGGAACTTGCTTACGAGTAAATATTTTATATTGTTCTTTTTATCTTTCATAAACCAAATAAATTATTGTATACCATTAGAAATTATTGTATTTCGATCCTTTAAACCAGGGTTTCCCAACATTCTGCCAAATCAATTGCCTGCCGGAAATACCTTTTGATGAGCGGGTGAGATGTAGTGAATATATAAAAATAATACAGTTATTTTTGAATTTAGCTATTTTAGTTCATTTTTATTATCTTTTATATACCAATATACGTATAACGTACGTGCAATATACGTACAAAGTATGTGTATGTACATGTAAGATCCTGGATTCAAAATACACTAAAATTAAATAATCACAATCAAATCTTCAAAATACTCAAAGAATTCTTTTTTCTAAATTTTGCTCCTTGTGCCCTTTCAGTTCTAGCAACCCATTCCTCAAATTCACTCCACTTTCTCTTCTTACTCCAGCTTCACACCATCCTTTGCCGCTCCACACATCTTGGTTTCCCATCACCCCCCCCCCCCCCTCTCTCTCTCTCTCTCTCTCTGCTCACCTTATTACTTTCCAAAGTAATCCTTTTTTTCCAAAGTACTTCTCTCGTCGTCCCATTTTTCCTCACCTATGAAGATCTTCTTCCTTTTCCCTTCGCACTTTTCCCTGTACTACTCATTACCAGCCACCTCATTTATCTTCCTCTGTACCTTTCTCTCCATTCTTGTTAAGTCATCTTTTATGTTGTACCTCGTACATTTTAACATATTTTTCCTTTCCATGATTTCTATTTTCTCTTCCAATGTTCTGAATTTAATTAAAATTATTCTGTTTTCCTAACATTTTCATCCCTTCTCCCAGTCCTGAACATTTCCATGACCTCCGTAGTACTATTTAATTTTATTTATTTACTATTTAATTAAAATATTGTGGGTAAAATATTCTTTTTAAACAAGTATTAATATACACTGTAACGTATTAATATGCACTCAAAATACCCAAACCAATGCTTGAACTCTTCAATAGAAAATACTTATATTAAAACCTTCTCATTTGTTAATATATTTTAATAGCTTCAAAATACCGAAATGTCCTTGTGCTGTAGCTGGGTGTTTTGATATAACGTCAACACGTCATCGTTTTCTTCAACCGTAAAAGGACAAGGACCGATTTGAAAAGTGGATTCAAATCGTTCAAAACGCAAGTTTACTTACGCTGGATCCACTTGAGGTTTATGAAAACCGTAGGGTATGCCACCGACATTTTAGAAAAGAGGTCTATACGAGCATATGTATATTCGAAAAACCGCTTTGCCATCACTACAGCTTGGTTCGCAAATAGGTAAATATGAAAAGAAACCGATATCATACTGTATATGATATCAATACCTTAGAAATGTACGTGAGGTGTGGTAATCTATACCATCGTCTATCATTTCATTTTTAGCAGCTTGTTCTGCTACTGCTGACGACGTTGCTCTATCAACCATTGACGAACCAACAACTTCTACAAAAGCGTTGGTTCTTTCATCTGAGGACAGCGAAAGTAGAACACTTGTAGATATGTTTTTTGTATTTTATAGTTGCGATATCAATCCAGGTTTTTTACTACTAGAAATTTTGAGCACTTAGTAATTTCGAGTTCTTATAAATAGGCGATAATTTTACCTATTTACCTTTATAAATCAAATAAAACATGAAACTTTCGATATTTTTTTTCGTATATACCGAATGTCTTGTGGCTCTAAATATTTTAGTAAAACACAATTAGTACTGTAAAATGTGAAAGTAAAAATATTAGATTATCATTAAAGAAAGTTTGAGATGCCCATTTTAATGCAACCATTTTTATAAGAAAATACAATTTGCAACAATAAGCATTAATTTGCTGGTTCTTTATAGTGGTTTCTTTTTCATTATTATAATATGTAATAGGAATAATATATTTGGATAATTAATTCACTGTATAAGAAAGGCAACTAAAATAAAAGCATTTCTGTTATATTTTTATATATAAACAT
>WYDF02050521.1:0-12117 GCA_009867245.2 Adranes taylori
ATAATTGAATAATTCTAAGACGTGTAACTACATACAAAAAATCTGTAAAGGTGAATTTTGATACTTTATAAACATTTTTTCGTCGTGTCATGCAACCAATACCCAAAAAATTAACTAAATAAATAAACCTTTATTGGCACCTAATCCTACACATAATACATGATAAAATTAACTATATTAAATTTTATATACTACATTAAACTCAATATTAAATATACTTCACAATTTTTATATAATTAAATGAAAATCAATTCTTTCTTCTGGGAGAAGGGAAGGCTATTGCCCTTACCTCTTCCTACTCTCGGCATAACTCATTCATACATCCCTCCACTTTCACATACTCTCCACCGTACCCCCCATTCATTAGTTCAAAACTTCTTCCATACCCAGTATCCAGCAAGTCACCCTTCCCTCCCAATTTTGCATTTTACCATTCCTCCCATTCTTTTTTTTACTTGCTTTACACCATTTTATCTCTATTTTTTCATCCCTTACACATATCCACCCAACACTACTTCTTTATCCCTTACTGTTTCCTTATTCAGCATCTCCTCCTTGTTTTTAATCCCCTCTCCTTCTATCCCCGCTTATTTCTTTTTTACATTCTTTTACTTATTTCACTCATAATTCTTTTCATATATCTAAACCATTCCCATCTTTTTCCAAACATACCATCCAGTTTTCCGCTAACTCCTTTTCTTTCTCACTCCATTCAATCCCCTCACACTCATTTATCCGATGATTCCATCTTTTTTCTTTCTTTCCACATATCCTACACATTCTTTCCTGCTTTTTCATCCAATACTTATTTCCACCCTCCTCATTCCCACATCTAACCTTGCAATCATTCTTTTTTCTCCCATACATAATCCTGTTGCTAACTACTTAGTTATAACCCTTCTCATCCATAATTCATTTACACTTACTACTATACAATACTTACATTTATTCATCCATATCTCTCTTGGCTTTCCACATCACTCATTTTTCCATGATCTCATTCAGCACATCACCACCTCCAATCATCTTCTCAAACCATCTGCCTGTCAACCATCTAATCCTCCTATTCACATTTTTGTTACACTTAATCCAACATTCAAGTCCTCCCTCATTCTGCATTTACTCAATGTATACTTTTTTAACCAACCATTTTCTTTCATCGCTCTATATCTGCAAATCAAACTTCTCCATTCTTTGCACTCCACATATCCAACATTTATATTTTACAATCACCTGCATTACTATCTCATGTCTAGTATTCCTATCCAATCCCAGCATCCTTTTCACACCTCTTTTCCTCTCTCTTTCCTCCACCGCCTATACGTCTGCTCGATAAATCATACACACTTCCGTAATTTTCTACCTCATTTTCACTGACACCCCAAAGTTTCTCTCCCATACCATCCTCATTCTTTTTATAATTCCTCTTGCCTTCTTCGTCACCATCTCAAAGTGTTCCTTACTTGAACCATTTTGTGCCAATAAGAAACTTAACTATTTATATTTCTTTACTTTTGCAATCCTCCGTTCTCCTGTATCGAATACATCCTTTCTACATTCCCTCCTTTCTTCTTCCACACCATTAGTTTTCCTTCCCATCATCCCACTTCTTCTCACATAATTCCATACATCCCGCTTACTACTTATTATAGTTAAATCCTCCTCATCTTTTCCCCTCGTCCTTTCCTTAACCTTTTATTCAGCCAATATGTGATCCCCTTTAGCATCCTTATATCCATCCCACTCCGGCTCTGCCTCCATCACTTTCCTCAATATTTCCCTAACCTTCCTTTTCTACCTTATCCATTCCTCATCCACTTCCATGTATCACCCTTCCTTATTTTTACCCATATTCCTTTTCTTCCTTCCTTCCAGCATCCCTACTACCACTCCGATTACCTCTTCTATCCTGTTCATTCTTACCAAAATCCATTTTACTCAATCTAACAACACTCTTTTTCAACATCCTTATTCCATACATACATTCCTTCTCCATAAACCCCAACCCCCATATGCCCCCACTCAGTCTTGATTCATACCTATCTTCTGTTTCGTCTCAATAGGGAAGTAATCCAATTCAACCCTCTCACCCACTCTGATGCTATATAAAATCTCCCCCGCGCACTCACACTTAACCACATATCCCCCACCCATTCCAAAAATCTCTCTCCTTCCCCATTAACCACTTTATCCTTTGACAGCTCTCTATATACACCTCTACTTTTCTCAAGCATCTATATTAGGTACCCCAGGAAAAATAATTAGTTTCTCCAATTATGTTATATAAATTGGACCATCGGCAGGTTTCTTTTTGAATTATATATTATTTGAACATTGGCAGCACTAACTGACAGGATATTGTGTTTTCTTATTTTCCTTCTAGCATATAAAAGGTAACTAGCCTTACTATAAAATCTTTGAGAAAATCCCTTGAGGAATGTTAATTCATTATTACATATATGATTTGTTTGGTTTTGTTGCAAACTTACGTTTGATTTATTATCAATTTGAGATAAAGAGAGATAAGCTTTACCAACGAGATATATTCATATGCAAGCAATATAAATAAATAAATGAAAGAGATCTTTACAGCTAAGTCCATAGGTTGCCTCTGTTTTTACATTTATATACATGTAGGTATGATAGGAACTAAATATAGATAAATGGGAGATATGTCATGGAAATTCTCAATTTGATTCGGAAGCATGTTTTGAATGAACTAGAGTTTAAAAGTTACACCAAATACAATTTTGAAGCGTGTTGCAAGATTAAAAGAAATTGTTGAAACGAATGATCATGAAAGAATCAAGTATCTATTAAACAAATCGAGAAACACAACGTTCGCGAATATTTAGCTGAGTATAGATATATGAATATTGTCAATTATCCATTGTAACAATATTAATAAATTAGTTGATCGATTATCAAAACTTCATGCAGCTCGATATGCCGGCAATATGAATGCCTTAAAGGAAATTATTGCTATTAAATCTAACTGAAAAAAGGTGAATATTTAGTTTAGCTGATTAAGAACATATTGTTAATAAACTTTTCAAATAAATATTTTGCAGTTATTTAATTTGCGTTTTATTTTTATTGTATATTTTGTTGCATCTGTTTCTCTATTAATTGTATCTGTTTTACTAATAATTAAAGCTGTTTCCTATCAGCTACCTGTTTCCCTATCAGATGAGACCTGATTCCTACCAGCTACTACCTGGTCTTAAGCTGGTCCTTAACTAGCTGGTCCTTACCTAATCCTTACCAGTAAAAATGAATAATAAACTAATGGTTGCACTTTGTCGCACTTGCTGTATAGAAATGGCAAATAGAAGTTGCAATCATAACGACAACGAACGTGCGTTATTATCTACGTGGGTTATTGACTTAGTGGGTTATTGGTGGCATACCTTTTGGCTCTATTGTGACTAATTACTGTATATAGTTGAGCGTTTAAACCAATTACTCAAGTTGCACTTGAGTTGCGCTAGAAAACCAACTTTTTAGTGCACCTTGTTATATATGAATTTCCTATTATACAACTGGCTTGCTACCACCATCATCACCACCAACACCACATTTCTTAAATATAACTGCTTCCTCCTTTTACGATCTCATGATTAACGCATATAGACCTGACTTCGATGTAAAAACAATGTCTGGATGCCAATTTGATGGCAAACAAGAAGAATAACTCTCGTTCTGAATAACTCTCGTTCTTCTCTTTAATTCGTTCCAAGCACACTTCCAGTCAGGCAACACGTGTACTCTTATTGCTTGCTTGGTCACTGCATTTGGCGCTATATCGCTGTATTTACTGCGAAACTTATTGCATTTTACGAATTTTCTATTTATAACGCTTTAAACCCATTGCTAAATTGGATATACTGGAATATTATACTGTATTTTTCCTGTACATATTTGATACAATCATGTAGAACTTGTGTGTTATTTATTGCTAAAATAAAATTCAAATTTTATTACAGCATATGGATTAATTTTATTTTTGTTATAAAACATGCATCCGTACAATAAGGAAAACACAATTTGCTTATTAAGTATTTCTTTCGAAATGTTTTGATATGCAATCACGAAATATCTTAACATTGGTACAACAACAAAATATGCAAAACTTCGTAATAATGAAACCGAACATTTGATTGCGACATCTTCAAAGTTTCTTTGTTATATGTCTGAAACCGCTGAAGATAACGAGATTCAGAAGAGCTTTGTCTTTAAGAACACTTTTGTTTCTATTTCAATTTATTTTTTTAAACAAAAATTACGCAGGCTGTCTATAAGTTTGCAAATAGGCAATTTAAAGTTTTTCGTTGAAAGATGCTTTAACAAGAAATGGTAGTTTGACCTTGAGGAAGACTGCACTATTTTAAATAACGTTGACCAAATAAAACTTGAAAAGTATAAACAACACTAAGACATTTTGATATCGGATTATAATATCCCATTGATTCAACTATTTAATAACTGCAATAAGCAATTCTCTATTAGATATTGAATACAATGAGTAATTCTCTAATATAATAAATATTGACTAATGACATATAATTTAATCCTTCAAAGAGAATTTAACAAATCAATTTAATAACAATTAACTAAGCAAATGATATAAATATTAATTGGGAAATTAAAATTTAATACGTTTAAAATAAAATCCATATCCCGCGAAAAACTTCAAAGGCTCCGAGTCGTGAGAAACAAATAATCCTATAAATGATGCCGCTACATGAAACGTTCAAGCGCTCCACAGAAGTCGGCAAAGCGCTCCACAGAGCTGGTTCTCATACCATCTGCTGTTGACAGCCTTTCGCCTTTAAGATATGTGAGTGGCTAGTCACACGTATAAGATATTTCAGCATTTCGATATTTGTACGAAATTTAGGACTTTTATTATTTTAAGTTTTACGACTTAACGTATTTTACCCACTTTATTTTCAAATAGTCGTTAAACTTTGCTCCCTTTTGTGCTTCCGACGAATCTAATTGTATATTAGTTCCCCGCGTCCTGCTTTTATAACCGAAAAATGCGAAACACTTCTATTTTGACAGTTTTATTAATTAAATACACTGACCAACCAATTTTGCGCAATAAACAATTTTTGGAAAATGTTTTAGTAACAACTTATATTTTGTAATTTTTGGTAGCCTTCGCGATACGTTTTAAAACGATACCAAACATAAGGCCTTAGCTTCAACGCTTCTAGAATATATTAAAAAATCTTGAGGGTATCTTAGTTTATGTAGGAATATTAATAATGGCGTAAAAATACTGAATATGAAAAATTTGAGGTAGAAATATTTCCATTTTAAAAGTTCAATACATTGATATAATTGTAGCTCAATAAATGTATAGTCAGTGTGGAGTCCAAACTGGTTTTTAGGAGAGTCTCAACCGAACGTATACCGGATTCAACTATTTCCATTTAGTGTGTAACTAGGATACTGGACTGGAACTGATGTTTGAGCTTCATTAACTCTTTCCCCTAGTTTATAGTTTATAGTCTTAATGTTGCTAAACAGTGAGGCTACGAAAGATACTGAAATACAATATATAAAAGCGTATGTTAATATTTGATTTTTATAGCATAGACTAAAATTTGTGACTTCAAGTATATGAAAGAGAGAGAGAGAGAGTGGCGGAAGTGTTTACCAATTTTTGACATTGAAGGAAGTTATTAAATGTTTGAAATAATATTCTAATTTTTATTTTTCTAGAAATGTTATAAACATATAAACACAATGTGCATTGACAAATAATACTTATATATTAATTATAATTAAAAGAATGATAATTATAAACGAATATTTTTGGCGAATAGAAGTCAGGTGACATCTAAATACTTATCTAGATTAAATGAAACAAGAAATATTCCAATTTCAAAAATTATGTCAAGAAACATATTTTCTAACAAAGACAAACTATACGCACTTCGGAGTCAACAAGAAATCCCTCATTCATGTTCAAGTAATGAGTCACTTGGAAGACGTTTTTGCGTCGAAAATTTAATTATTTCATGTAATCATGCCCATAAAATGGCAGCTGATTAGTGATTAATTAATTGTAGTTCTCCGATTTTTTCTTTGTTTATTAGATAAAAAGGAACTCCACTTAATTAATCAGTAATCGCCTGCCCAATTAATTAATCAATAAACGGCTATAGAAACTTCTTCTAAGTGACTCAAATACTTGAATATAAATAAGGGAGTATTTGCTGACTCTGAAAACTAGATAATTTTTCTTGAATTTTATTTTGTTTACTGAATAAAGAAGAACTCCAATTAATTAATTTATCAATAAGTAGCTGTTGACAGCACATGACATAATTACAAATTTAGGCGCACAACATTTCTTCCAAGTGACTCATATTCTTGAACGTGAATAAGCGAGTTCTCGTAACTCTGAAATCCGAAAAGTACTTCCTGAATATTTTTTTTTTGATTTATTGAATAAAGAATAACTACGATCGATAATCAGCTGCTGTTTAAATGCAAAAAATTTCTTCCAAGTGAGTCAATTTCTTGAATTTAAATAATGGAGTAAAAAAGGTTGAACACAGGACTATTTGTCTTAAATTTTTTCTTGGTTTATTGAATAAACATAAAATATGTATTTAAGCAATAATTAGCTGACATTAGATGGTATGACCTCGTGACATAATTGCTATTTTAGACGCAAAAATTTCTTCCAAGTAACTGAATTACTTGAACTTAAATAAGGGATTATTTGTTGACTTTGAAAACACAATCGTTTTTCTTGAATTTTTTCTTCCTTAATTGGATAAAAAGTTCCAATGAATTAACGGATATTCCATCAACTATGATCATTTGTTATTCGTACTTTTACGTCGTAGTTGTTCAATTTCTTGCTCTCGTTTACACTGCTTGCTTTAGAAGCTCCTACATAGTCAGAGCAGATATGAAAAGCGGCTCAAACCTTAGTAATTTTTATTTTGAAAAATGAATAGAAGTTTGTACAAAAAAGGTATAACGTGGCCTCGCTTTTATGATCCG
This sequence comes from Adranes taylori, assembly GCA_009867245.2. Classification (NCBI taxonomy): domain Eukaryota; kingdom Metazoa; phylum Arthropoda; class Insecta; order Coleoptera; family Staphylinidae; genus Adranes; species Adranes taylori. Next base: position 7,030 of record WYDF02050521.1, read on the forward strand.
TAACTATACTAGATTTTGGTGCGACGACCACCCAGACTTTATGTAAATATGCAGATACGGTTAGGTACTGTCTCTCTTCCAGACCTTCAGTTTCATAAAGACAATGAATGAATGCATACCGCCTGGAATAAGAGAGAAAAAATAAAAGAACAAAATAAACAAACTGGAAGAAGAAAATGAAATGAAGATAACGGAACGATTCAATGATGTGCAAATTTGAGCAGTTTAGCAAATGTACTTAAAGTTAACATATCACTTAATTTCATTTAATTTATTCTTGCCATACAATAAACTAAAGGAAAATAGGATGGAAAATACATTTGGTAAACGTTTTTGATATTATCATTTTACAATTAAATACTTTAACAGATTCAAGTTTTGTAAAAGGAATGCTATGAATTGGTCGGAAACTTTGAGAATGAAAAGTTATGGTTTTTAAAATTTTTTTGCCATCCATAGATATGGAATATTCAAGTCATATAAACTTTGCGTCCGTATTTTAATGGGTATCTAGATGTTGTTAAATTGTCTAGCTTAGGACGAGCTGCACTTTTTATAAATCCACGCCTCAGCATGTACATATGTGTTTATGAGATCAATACCCTCAGTAGTTATTAATGCAATGATATTGCCACCATCAGTGGAAAACATAAAGATGTGCAAGGAATTTCATAGATAAAACTAAAATATTTATTTTATTGTAACGCCAAAAAAGGTATATTAAATACATTCACTTCTAAGATTCTAATGACAAGATTTTTAAACACTTTAAATATATAATCTATGGGGAAACTCGATTAATTGAACACGCGTGAATAAACACAGCAATCTGCTAGCATCATTTAGACAAAAAATTTGCGCGGAGTGTATGAACTGGTGGTCAAGAGAAATCCGAGGTAATTTCTCACGTAACTCAGTTTTACGTTTATGCATTAGAAAGAGATCATTCAAAAAATAATTTTTGTAATGGACGCTTAATAAGTAAGAGTAGAAACAATCACTTTGGTTCACGCCCGTCAGAGGTCATCACCGGCGTCCGAGAATGTAAAAAGCTAAGCATGGCTCATTACGGGGATTATTGACTTTCAAAACTATTATAGTTCAGATGTTTTTCATTTCGTTAATAGAGTTAATATTAGTCGCGAATTTTATTATTGATTTATCAATTTATTTTGTGTCATTAGGAATTATGTCTGAGGTACAAATGTGAGTTCATACTTTTACTTATTTATATAATTTAAAGAAATTAAAATCTATAATTTTATAAGTAAATAATTTTATTTTCCAGGCAACTAATTTTCATTTCAAAATAAGCTAACAATATATTAAAGTTTATGTATGATCACGAGTTTTTATATTTATTTACTGATTAATAATAAAATAATTTCTTGGCGGGTTAATCTGTACGAATCTTTAACCCATCAGCACCGCTTTTATCCTTTACCCATCAGCACCGCTTTTATGTTCTGCGACAGAAAATGTTTATCAATGACTTTTGAATTATTAAATAAATGCTGTTGAGTCACTACTTTATTTATTTTCGTTTAAACGAAAATTGTGTGAAAAGGTTGTATTAAAATGTCCATATATGTAATTCAAATATATCATACAAAGTATTTGTTTTATTATTCCACCCACTCCGGCCACCCCCTCCATTATAATTATATTAATATATAAAATAAATTATTTTGTAAACAATAGATTGGTTAAAAATCTTGTGGCATTCTACCTGTAGCTTATTTATATAAGTTATGACCATACTTAATTTATTGAAGTTAAATCTATGGCTTTAATAAAGTAAGGGTTCTAATGATTATTGTTAAATTATAGAGTATATCTATATATGGATATTTCTCAACTCCCAAATAATACTATATAAATTGTAACTACCTTGTAGCCCTAACTTTACTTTTCTGCTCTTTGATTCCAATTAGATTGGATGGGTTTTAGCTAGAAGTAGAATTTATTTATTCCAGTTAGGGTTCACACAATCCCATGTCACAATATTTTAAACGTGACAGTATATCGGAAAGCTGCAATGTGGAATTGTGGAGATTATTTTATCGGATAAGAAAAGCTCCTAGAGATTACGCGCCAATCAAGTTTGAAGGGAAGTTTTATTTTCATGATAAAGAAAAAACAGAAATAGTGGTTCAACATCTAAAGTGACAATTTATACATAAAGACAACTGAGTTAAATACCTACACTGAGTTAAAAACATAATAACGGAAATAGATCAACATAATAAGCTAGAAGCAATTGAGATAATAGGGAAAGATGTGGTAGGAGCAATAAAAATAATGAGTAGCAATAAAGCCCCTGGCCAAGATAGAATTTCAATAAGAGCCACAAAACTACTACCAAAAGCTGGTATCGAGGACTTTTGGAGGACAATACAATGTTGGAACTCTCATATTATCCTAAATAATGGAAGCACGTAATCGTAAAAAAATACCAAAGAAAGAAAAGCATGCTTCAATTCCGCAATACAGGAAGCCAATAAATGTTATTGATGTTACGGTCAAGATATTTGAAAAAATATTGAAAGACCATTTAATGGACTATGTTTAAGAAGAAAAAAAGAAGTCGGTATACTCGTGGCTCAAATATATGCGTCGATGATTCGGTGAGTAAATCTTGAGACATTTTTAGGGGGTTCAGGCTGAATTGCACCCTTCTTTCTAACTAGAAGACAGAAGACTCATTTTATCTTATGTTATATGAGCCACAGGTGTGTTATAAATGTAATTCATAATTCTGGAAAATACTGAACAATATTAAGAAAATACTATTTAAGGAATAAATTGTGTTAATTGATTAAATACCTATATTATATCATACTTGAAGTACACAATTATCTAAAACTAATATTTTTTTGTAATTTGGTTAAGATAAAAATCCTTTCTACTATTTTCATCTTTCGGAAATTTTATTACCATGTTATCAAATGTATATTCTGGAACGTCTCTTTTTGTACATCGAAATGACAAGAAGCAAAGAAAAAATTAATAAATAAATTATAAATGAAAAGACAAGCAAAACGGCGCCACCTGCAGAGTGTGTACACTGCTTCAACTTCACCACTAAATTAACGCTATGGCGCTATAGTGACACTTCCAAAGAATTGAAAGCAATAGCATTGAATTAAACTTTATTTAAAACGATTAAAAAAATTATCCCGTAAACGAATCACTTATATTATTAGAATATTTTGTTTATTAGAATATTTTCTTCATCGAAGGAAATACTATTCGAAAGATAATGTCCTGATATATTTTATGATAACGAACGCAATATAACGAGTAGTAAAATGTTGTATTAAACGTTCTGGGAATAAGGTTACTTAGAATTTTTATTGTTATAAATTGCTGACGTTTCGATGCATAGTTTTTACCATCTCTAGGGTTTTAAAATATACATTCCTTGTATATATATATATATATATATATATATATATATATATATATCTAATAAAATAATGAAAATGTTCACTCAAAGGATGAACAGCGGCAAATTACTGAAGGAATTTTCTAACATGAATTTTATTAAAATATATTATTTTCTTATTCTTTTAAATTTAGCTAATTTTATTTAAATTTTTATTCCTTCTTAAAGTTCAAAGTTATTGCTCCTATAAATTATTTTCATGTAAAACATAAACGAAACAAAAGTAATTGTTATGATTTATTTACTCGTAGAAATCGCAATTGATGAGTTTGCAAGTTCATTCAAACAGAGAGACATTTAAGATGTCAGATACATACACACATCTAGGTATTATTGGTATCAAGCTATTTACAAAACATGTAGATATATACTATTTGCATTTCATTGAACCATATCTATTATTATTTAATTTTCTTATAATGATTTTAATTTAAACATTCCTATTTTCTTTATTACTATGCGATTTTCTTTATTACTGAGGAATTATAATTGATAAGTAGAATAGTTTGTAGGATTGTACAAGTTTATTGAACTTTCCAAAACATTATGCGAGAAACTCAAATATCGCATGTAAAAACAAAAACAAAGAAAACCAGATTTTAAAAGCTTTTCTGTCTGTGGTTCAGAAAAGCTTACGGTTCTGGAACGAAACTTCTCTTCTGTACCAACGCGCGTTGAAGTTGACTGGGTTAACTAAATGAACTTTGGTTGAATAATACGTGGATGAAGATCGAATGAAGATCGAATGGAGATGTAGAAACTTATCGATGCGCAGTTGACTTGGATTTTCGTAGATATGCGCGCAGGCATAGAAATGTATTGAAACGTTATGATAATTGACTTTTTGTTGATGAATAATGATGTTGAGGATATTGACTAATAATTTGCGTTGACGGAATGAATTTGGCCTCTGCCGAAGTACCGAAATAGGCGTCGGTGATGTTCTCGTTCTAGGCAACGTCTTCTTCTCGTGTGACTCTCCATATCTTTCATCGATATGAAGGAATATGGGAAAATAATATGAGAATAAGAGTAGAAGAAAGTGATAATTATTTGAGAATCGAAAGATTCAGCAGAAGATGTGGCGTCGGATACTTAACCTTTTTTTTGTCTCGCAGAAGTTGAATTTTATTTTGTAGAATTTTAATTTACTTATTTTATTTTCGTAGATTTAATATGTTGTTTGAATATTTAATGTTTTACTGTAACGCTTTAATAACAGATCAACACTGGCTGCGCATTATTCTCGCAGACCAAATTGACTAGGTCTTATTTTAGAATTAATGCTTTAGGCTAGCGCGTTTGGGTCCTCGGAGAGTTTGAAAGAAAACTCTACTACAAAATTTTTAGGAAGGTTATATTTCCGACCAATCAAAAGTTTATTCCTGATACGTTAAGAAAATTTAAGGATCAACGTTACATTATTTCGTTGACAGTTATCTAGTGAAAATGCAATTAGTGGTACTTTATAATAGGTTGTGATCAAACAAGCGGTGGAAATAGCAACTTGATGCGGCCAAAATATCAAAGTATCTCATAGAAAAACGCCTCCCTCAAAAATATGTTAAACTAATATCCAATCAGATTGTTAAGCGCCAAAAGGATAAAAAGCTTAACGAACATTCAGAGAATTGTGGTAG
>WYDF02050532.1:0-12117 GCA_009867245.2 Adranes taylori
TTTTTTAGACTCTTGTTAGAACATAATAACATAAACACATATTATGACTGCAAAAAAAGTGTTCCAAAGTGTAATTGTTTTTTTAGCACTGATGATGAGCTACTTGAAGGCTCGAAACGTTTGATTTGTTTTTTCAATAAAACCTGATGTCCAACTACCGATGATTTTCATTTGACTCATATCAATGTTTGCTAAAATAATAGAAAAAGTGTTGAAGAATAGGCTAGTATCTATTATAAAAAAGGTACTAGGATGATCTAAAACAATATGGCCATCAAGAAGAGAGTAGAACACATTGCACAATACTATAATATACAGAAGAAGTGAAAAGAGAAATTGATATATTGCACATAGGTATTTGTGGACTTATAAATTAAAGCATTTGACTTCGTGAACAGAATGTTACTAAAGAATAAACTACATGAAAAGGAAAACGGAACTACATAAAATTGAGGAAAAGCCTATGATTTATTCAACTCCTATCTGGACAACCGAAAACAATACAAAGAGGTAAATCGAGTTAAAAGTGAAAGATTAATAGGTGTTCCCACGATTCGATATTGTGACGACCTACATTGTATTTATTATACGTTCAAGATTTAAAAAGAGTAAATATTCAAGGTAGTTACTATATGTATGTAGACGACGTAGTATTGATGTTTAATGGAAATTGCTTAAAAAGTCCAAATATATGATAACAGCAAAAAGATTATACATCAAATTAAGGTAAAGATGGAAGGTACATACTTAGAAGAGACACAGGCATACAAATATTTAGGTATATGGATTAACAATAAATTTAACAACGGGAAAAGGCAATAGAATGTTCAAAACAAAAGTTCTACCATTAACAGGTGTTATGAGAAATTGTGGACATACATTAAAAAATGACACAAAGAGAATGGAATATCATGCACACATCGAAAATCATCTAAGATATCAGTTGAGATATCAGCCTTCGGGGAAAACACAAGTAAAGTGCAACTAAATGCGCTTCAAAGAAAACCAAATAAAATGATAAAAGCTTTTGTATAACATTAACCCACGATACCAAACAAAATCATTGTTCAACTGAACTAGCCAAAATCAGAACAATGAAAAATATAGATCAAACACTATAAGAACAAACAAACTACAAATTAAACAAAATAAAGATATTCATTATTATTCTACACGAAGATCGAAGTGGTACCTAACATCAAATATAATAATAAACTCGGAAATGAATAGCACATTGAGAGCGAGAATAAATAAATAAATACAATAGACTGTCGGGAAGATCAAGTTCGGAAATATAAGGACCAGTATACCGCATAAAGCTGCTTTGCTCATACATTTTGTTATCTTATGGTTGAATTATTGATCTATTACTTATATTACTTTGTAACTTAGTTGGAATAAATTATTATTATTAAATCTTTTCATAGTTTTCTATCTTCCAGAAGACAATTTGTTAGGACAGAAAATATAATTTCCCACGATATTGTAGTTACTTCTGGAGTAGCACAAGGGTCACATAGTGGTCCATTATTGTTTAACTTATTCATTAATGACATACATAGTGTGTTTAAAAATTCATCTGCTTTGTTTTTTGCAGCTGATATTAAATTTTTTAGATAAGAACTGCTGATGATTCAATACTATTAGAGGAAGCATTTATATGCCTTCGGAGAGTGGTGTAGACTGAACTGTTTAAGTGTCAATATTGCGAAATGTTATGTTATGACCTTTCAAAGATCGAAAGTTGTGGTTAGCTCAACATACTTTTTGAATAGCACAAAACTTAATGAAGTAAAAAAGTTAGAGATTTAGGTGTAATATTGGACGCTAAACTATTAATGGACCTGTATGTGGAATATACAATAAACAAAAGTCTACAAACAGTAGGTTTTACTACAAGATTTTCAAATAACTTCGAGCCTTCCACATATAGACATTTGTACATACCTCTAGCGCGTCCGAGTGTTGAATTTGCAATCTGTATATGGTCGCATCATTATAGGAAGCATGTCAATTCCTTGGAAGGTGTACAAAATAAATTTCTTAAAATAATGAGGTTCAAGCTAGGATTGTCGAATGAAATTGCAATGGATAATGTGCGTGCATATATAAATCTCCCAACCTTAGAGAATAGAAGGAAGGTTGCCGATATATGCATGATATAAAATGGTTCAAGGACAGATTAACAGTAGAGGGTTACTATGAGATATCAGATTTAAAGTTCCAAATCGAGATACCAGATCCAATACAATATTTTACACCAAATAACGTGCATCTAATTATCTCTATTATGAACCTATTAACAGAATGATGAATGCAACTAATAACATAGCCGAACATACAGGTTTATCTATTGATATATAGGTTTATCTTTACAAGAGTTGAAAAACAAACTTTAACATATCTTTGAGTGAACATCAATTGTAATAGATTCTAAAATTAAGATAAGGATTTAAAAATATAGTCAAACAACAGAGAGACTCGTTGGCTCTAGAGATGGTAATCAATCAATCGTCTTTAGTGTGTTAGACAAGTGCTTTGAAATAATCAATAAATAAATAAGTAATCAGCAATCAGCCATGTATTCTAACTAATTATATAATTGATATATACTATTGAAAATGCATAGTTTGATATTGTAATATTTCATACATACCAATATTTTCTTTTGCTTTTGTATTGTTTTATCTATTTCATGCATATTTATTGTTGTATACTGATAAAAGGATGATCCCGTTTAAATAAATAAACAAAATAAAAAATACAATAGACGTAAGACTTGTATGCTTTAGCTATTGCTGCAACCAAGATGCTATTAGCACATGAAACTACAAGCGAAACTCTAGAAAATGAAACTAAGAAACTAACTAAAGAGACTAAACTCTAGAAAAAGAAGATAAAATGAGAAAAGGCCCAAAGTTACCAAAAAAATGGCAGAACTCATTTCAAACAGTCTAAGTCTTCTCGTCTAATCAATAGAACCGTAGCATCTGCACGTGTATCAAACATCCAATAAAATAAAAATCGCGTCATATCTGCATCTCTGATAAGAGAAATAGATTCATCCTTTTCAGAAGAGAAACAGATTCATCCTTTTCTTGGAATCTAAAGATTGAGCAGTACAAAGTTAAAAATATGTATGGATTACACTTATATTAAACACAAATTTAGACTTCAAGCATCCGAAATTTAAAGTAAAAAACTAACTGCTCTATAAAATTATATATAAAATTTAACTTACAATAGTTTCTTGCGAAGTATTTTGCATTGGCTGGAAAATACGTTTGTTATATGTTTGGATATGCAATAAATTATTTTTTAACGAACTAACAAGTTCCTCAAATTCCGATTTATCTTTGAAAAGATCTATTATTTGTTGGATTTCGTCCGTAAGTTGATTCAAATTGACTGTAGTAAAATTGCTTGATTCCAACTAAAATAAAAGAAAATATTAGAAATATTTTTTTTGTAAATATCTGAAAATATGACTGATGATATAATATATAAATACCTCATCGATGATCAGATCAAAACCGGTATGTGCAATGGGAGAATTGGCTAACTCGTTCAAATTTTTTTCCCCGTCCTCACCCAGAAGTTTTATTTCACCAATCAAAGTTTTGTTATCAAGTTTCTGTTTCAGTTCTTCAATTTTCTTATCAATTTCAAATTTCTCCATGTAGTTACTAACGTCGGAGATATTTAAAATGCTTTCAAGTTCTAAAACTCTAAAACGCAAAGATATAATTGTACCCCATTATCTTAAAACAAGACGAGAATAATACGTACTTGTAAATACTCTCATTTCGTCTGCAGCTTTCGAGTGCACTACGAATAGTAGCATTAGTATTAAACATCTTTCCTAGATCGTAATACTCTTCGACGAGTCGTATAATTTCGCTATTTTGGTGTTTTCCGGATCCAGTTTCAGTGAAATTGCGAAGAGGATCGCAGATAGCACGTTGAGCTATTATGCCGACAGCCAAATAGACAAATACGATGACAGCCAGAACGAAAGCAAATAGAAACATCAAAACGACACCACTGAAATAAGAAAAAACATGGTTTATGATATAATACTTCAGATAATGGTAACAGAGTTGTGTTAGAATCCTAAATCTGTTACCAACATATTGGGATTCTAGTCCAAATCTGTCCCCAAACAAATTAGCAGATTTGGGATTCTATCTGAAATCTGCCACCAACCGAATACTTAACAAAAAGCAACGCCTGTAAGGCTCTACAAATTAAATAATCGGAATTATTCAAATAATTCAATAACAAATTAAGATTGACGTAATGCAGTACAAAAAATAGTCCATATACCATCTTTTAGATTAGAAGTTTAAAATGTCTAAATTGGCGTTTTCGAAACAGAAAAATAAAAATTATGACATTCTTGAGAGATTTATACAGTGATCTTGAACACAATACCTTAAATCGCCAGGGCCGATGATGGCAGTGATGTACTGAATTACAAAGTATTTGCGAAAGTACTGGGCGGCCTTTCCAACTTCATCAGTTCCCACCAAACTGGCTGGCACCAAAAGTGTGCAAACCAAACTGGCTTCTCACAACATCTACGCAAAAGCTATATCATGTGCTATACCAATGAGTAGTGTATTTCACCAACGATTCAATAAATCGGTAATATAACCAAACACATTGGACTTAAAATAATTTTGACTTTCAGTTATGAGACATGAAGATTAGAATATAAAACACTACAAACTTTTGCATAGTACAAAAAAGCACCGAAAAGTATTTGCCAGAAATTAGACTAAAAGATCGATGTAGATATGTAAAGGAATATAAATCATGACAAAAGTCTATGAAGTTTTACTCCTTAAAATGGCAATAAGCAGATCAAGTTAGTCGTCGCAATGATCAATTTCATACAAGATTGGATAGAAAACATACAATGATCTATAGATCAAGGGGGAAACTTTGCAATTGATTTTTAAGGCCCTTTGAGAAATGATAATACAATTCGTCAACATATTTTTCCTAATAATGATAAAAATTGAATGCTTGACAATTTGATGAGCTTTACTTACTCTATTTACTTATTTATAACTAAAGCTACATTTAATTCTTGAAATATTAAAAAGTACATTCTTTCAAAATGTTCGCCTTTAATAAATGTGATAAAATTTTGAAAAGTGTAATGTAATAAATACTGCATTAGTATACTTGTGTGTACCCGTGGCCCAGTAATGATAACTGGAACCATACGAGTACGTTATATATGACAATAAACTAAATGGGATGTATTAATCTAGCAAACTAAATAGACTTACACCTTTAGTAGAAAATAGCTTTCAATTAATATGAAGACAAATGAGCGAACTTCTTGCTTGCACAAGGTATCCCATGATACCTCGTGACGAAAGGAAAAATAGGAACGACAATAGGAAGTTCGTTCGCACTAATGTTTACCGATTGTAAACCACTAATTTTATAGTATCCGCTAATTCAAAAGAATGGGGTGTTCGAAGTTATAAAAATTCGAAAATTATTGAATATTTTACAGAGCGATTAACTCATGTAAATTAAAACTAGAATTCACTAAACTAAATTAAAATTATAACTACCTAAATAATATTACAAGTTTTTAACTAAAACTGTAATATACAAAATAATTTTTATGCAGGTCTTAAAACACTGTAAATTGTGTAAATTTCAAAATTGTATCTCCAGTATTGTCAGGTTTAAAGTCGGAAAAAATTGAATGTACTTATCGAAAAATTTATAAATATTGAAGGAAACAATTTGTTTTCCTTGGCGCTAATGGATATAAAAGAAAGTAATTTATATACCCCAAAAAGGATACTCCACCATTGTTTACTTATTTTTAATTTTGATTTTTGGTAATTTTTGCATGAAAATGCAAAAACATTATGTTGTAGAAATACAACATGCAGTACGCTGTTTAGGTTATGTTGACGTTGTTGCAATATTTTAGATATTGTTGAAGCAATATTTTTTCTATTATTTAAAGTGACTAATGTAAATGGTTCTATGTGTGATAAAAGATAGAAGAAAGATTTGAATAGCCATGTGGGAATGACGCGGAAGAGAGATTGAAAGAACAAGAAGATTATTTCAAGTACGATTCTACCGTAACAGATAAAAACAATATGAAGATGTACAATTTAAAATGATTTAGAAAACAAAATTAATTCTCACTAATTTACAAATTGAATATAAAAGAAATTCCCAAATCAATTCGCAACTTTTGAAATTGGATACACCATATGCCTTTTTACATTCTTTTTCACAAATGAGCTGATTAATAATATTGTACATGAGATTAATCTTTACTCTGTACAAAAAAATATCACTAACCCAGTAAATGGCTTTGGATATTAGAAAATATATTGGAGTTCTATTTATTTCAGTTCCCAATTATATTGGTCGAATAAATATGGATTTCGACCAATTCGGGATGCAATGACGTGAAACCGCTTTCAAAAAATTCGCCAATATTTAGATTTCAATAATAATGACAAAAATTTACCAAGTAATCATACCATTGGTAGATTCTCTGATTGATACATTTGCAAATCTTCCTCTTGAAAAAGTGTTATCAATTGATGATCAAATGTATGCCACAAAAATTAGACATTTCATGAAATAGAAAAGAACCACTATTGAGGGTTCAAGTTACTTGTAATGTGTAGTACAGTCGGATATGCTCATAAAGACAAAAACATCTATGTATTTTGCTTGATACTGTTAATGCAGTAGTAAATCTTTTCAACTACATTCCCGGCCCACCATCTCACCGACCCACCACTTTGAACGATGTCTAAGGACCATAGCCTAAGAGAAACAATTGTTTCACGAATTTCCACTTATTCTTTTTTTTTTTCAATGTTAGTTCAGTTTGTTATATATTTTGTTAGCATTCTGCATGATGTTGCATATCTACAACAACCCATTTTTTGTAAATATAATCCACACATAAACCTATAAATATTCTTAAATTATTTTTCAGTTAATTTCAGCCTAATTTTAGTATAAAAATAATTTTATTTTTAGAAAAAGCATCTATTTAAGGTTAAAAAAATTGACTGTGTACTCTACTGCTTCCTTAGCAATAAAATCCAAAAAAGAATAATTCCATTGAAATCGATGTTAATGTTTTCTCAATTAAAGTAAAAGATAGGCACAAGAGAATCAATCTTTTAGCTTTGTTTATAAACAAAGTTAGAAATATGGTATTTGTTTCATCTTTCGAGGACATACATCTTAAGAGTGATAAGCTTCTTTCTAAATGCTCGTAATCGCATATGTATACACGATGCAACAAAAATGGCCACCAAATGGAAACCGGTGAAGTTAAATATTTATGAAAATTATTTTTAAGCTTAAAAAATATAAGGCGGTGTTTACATTGAGCGCAAATGTCTCGGCAGGTGGTTCTCTGGCAATTATTGTTTACATGGCGCTAAACAAGGAGAGTCACTAGTTTAGCCGAGACAAGCATGCCGAAACAAATAATTTCTCATGTATCTTCAAGAGCCGCATCAGCATTTAATGTAATCACGATGATTTGTCATGAGGAAGAAGAAAAATGAAAGAAAACAATGCATAAATTTCGCGATTGGATACAAACCATAAATTTAAGTAAAGCGGTTTCTTCCTGATTCATCTCGAGCGAAACGAGTCCAACTATATACGCAAAGCGAATCAAGCCAGCGTAGCTCTTTGATGTACACTAGAAATCCAACCGCCTAGCCGCTCACCTCGCAAAACAGTATCGCTGTGGGAGTGGTGGTTTACACTGTGCGATACTCGTTTCGCAAAATAGTTGAGTGTAATTAACAAATTTCATCAAACTTCGGACTATAGAAATTTGTCAACATAAGTTAGGTACATAAAAGATAATCGTGATTTTAAGCACATCATATTTAGAAGCACATCATTATTTTCTTTTTATCTAATAACTGTCAATAGTACCAAAACTTACATAATTAAAAATCGGCTGCCAGTTCCCTTATTACAGCAATCATCACCGTACGCATCAGGCCTTTTCCCGCATACACCGCACATGAGTCCGAGTGCTATACACGCACTTATCAGAAGCAGAACAATACTAGTGATCATACCGGCATTATAACGATAGACGGTGTAGTCAATGTGCTCATCGATCCAGTCCAACTGTGGTTCAGCCTCATCCGTAATCAATCGATTAACGTCGTCGATTATGTCTCTTCCTTTGTTGGTTAGTTTACGTATTTCTTCACCTTTAATATCAATTCCAAATAATATATTTTAATTTCTTTCTGTATACATACATATATATTATAAGTTCGGCATTAATATTATTTAACAACATTTATATTATTAAATAACATTTTTAACGAATAGAATAAATATTTGAAAAAATACAAAATAAAATTATTACCAATATACAACGTTTTGGAACGTTATAATAATGAAGAGGTAAAAATTGTATTCTTAATATATACTCTGGCCCACGAGAGAACCTGATTCTCAATTGGGTTCACTTCGCGCAAAAACGCCTTATGTACCTCCTTTCTCACAGGTACGCATAAAACTTTTAACCATTTTCAAGCAATAATATTTTACAAAACGCAATAAAAACGAGGAAAGGGACAATACGTACGTACCTAAGTAGTTTCGTCGAAGAATGTGTATGCATTCTGAAGAATGAAATAATTTGAGATATGTAATAAAATGTTTATTGTCAATTGGGTCGTGTTTCACGCCTTTCAATCTGTGCAGTCATGAACTAAGTTGATTTAACATACACTTTACCGTAACGTGACATACTTAAAAAAATTATCGGTTGATTTCTGAATCCTTTTAAAAACTCCAATATTCTCCTACATTCAAATCTTATAAAAATTAATTACATACACGAAAACGATGCAAGGAAGAATTAAAAAACTTAAAAATGATAATTCAAAAGATCATGACAATATACTTGCAAATTGTGCAACTTTAGTAAGCAAACCACCTGCCATTAACAGAAATGCAATTCCCGATTATTTTAACAGCACACGTTTATATTTATACATCGAACACTGTCATAAGGCATATGATAGTGTTCCTTTCGCTTAAAATAATGTGCCAAATTGGTCATAAAATCCGATATACACAAACATAACTATATGCAGTGCATAAATGTGGCAAATTCAAGGCAGTATTTGGTAACTTTACTTTTCACGATTAATAAATAACTCAAAGAATTAATAAGCTCTCACATGTGGTTAACATCTACATAAGTACAACTAAATAAGTTAGTCAAACATTTCTTTACACCTATTGAAAGAGCAATGATTTTAGTATTAAAGACTAGTATATCCATGAATTCCCCGATGTCCGAATTTGCAAACGACATTCGGCGGCTCTTGTCTCATCTAACGGGAAGTCTAGCGTCCGAAGTCTGATGTGATTAGTATTTATCCCTGACCATTAAAGAGAGTTTTAAGAGAAAACAAATCGTACGGAATAATAGACGAATCGGGTGTGCTTGGCAGAAAAAGTTAGTATCATAGTCACAGATTAAATAAGAATATTCGAATCAAGTATCCAATATGTAGTGAGTTTGAGACTCTTCAAAGACTCTTGAATTTATGCAAAGTAAATTATTCGTTTAACTTGTATTGACGTCTAACTTACATTGTACATTAAAGAACCAACTTACTGTTTTAAACATTTGAAATTTTATACTTCTAGAAATAGATAAATTTAAAATAAAACATTTCATATTTGATACGTCATCTGCACCTGAGATCGTAACATCGAAATAGACATGACTTTCCTTTTTTTTTTCAGATAACTGTTAGATAAATAAAAACATCTAAAATTGGTGAATAATAATCACTTCATAAAATGTATAATATCGAATAATAAGAATTATAATAACAACAAATCTATACATTGAGTCTCGTAAAAAAGGAATCATAAGTACTATGTAAAGCTTCACACAGTAAATACATCTCTCAAATAAAAGTAAATTTTACAGTACAATTTGCACAAGATCGGTAACTAGATATGAAAAGCGCAAAATAAAAGAAAAGAAATACATAAAATAAAAATTCGTGGACGTGATTAACCCATCTTTCATCGTGGGTATTTTTAAACCCATTTAATCGCTTAAAATTAGAGAAAATTTCGATACAATAAGTTTAAGAAAATACAGTATTGTTTTGGAGAAAATAGAACGCAAAGTTTGCAAAACAAAAAACAGCCTGTATACATGTTAAATTGTGAATTAAAAAAATGTTTTAAATAAAATCGGGGGAGCTTTAGGTAGTCAATAAAATAAAGTTTAATCCAATGTCTTGTCTTTTATATTTTTTGAAATAAAGTTTGTTAAACTTTAAACGTGGCAATGTCGCATTGGATGCATGCAACTAATTTTATTCTACGCAAAGTACAAGATACTATATGCCAGCAAACGTTTAGCCTCCAAGTTTTAGATCTAAATTTCGAATAAAATGATCAATTTTAACCCCTCCCAAAATTATAATTTGGACCCATCACTGATAACAACATTTATTAAATTACATGTAACAATGCGTATGTTGAATATCAGTTGCCATTGCTACAAACTGTAGAGTTTAAGTTCTTAAAGCTCATATCTTTGGAACTATAAGTGTTCATATGTTCCAGACTCATCATATGTGGCATAGTTGTAAAGAGAATCACAAGAGCTATCAAAATATATAAAATATATAAGCTGTTAGTAAAGAGTTATTGAAAAAAAAATGTATTGCTCAAAATAGGTTAAGTATATTTAACTGCTCACTGAGGCAGCATTGGGATCCTCTGGTCTTATATAAGTTCCCGAAGTTCAATTTTTTTTTCAACTTTCATAGGAACCAAGATATTTAGGGAACCGATTTTTTTATATTTTGTATATCTTTTACTATTAAAGGAACTTTCGACACAAAAAATTTAATCAAAATTACATGTCTAGTTTCTGAGAAAATGGCCGCTGAAAATAAACACCTGTATATATGTTAAATTTTAATTTTAGAAAAAATGTATAAAAAATATAAAATATAAAAGGATTTTGGTAGCCTATACAATAAAATTTATTCGAACGTTCAATCTTTTATAGTTCCTGAGATATATCGAGAAGTTTGTCCAACATTGAACACGGCAAAGTAGCGTTCTGTAAGACTTGGCAACGTGGGATTTTTTCTTAGATACAGAATACAAGGTACTATACGTATGTAAAATTTTATCCCCCTAGTTTGAATAGTAAATTTTTGAGAGAATTTAGCGCGACAGAAATGGCGCATTTCCGCCATATTGAATTTATAAATAAAAATTTTAAAAACCGCTATGCGGAATCACAGTCTGCACCTGTCTACCAAATCGACAGCGAAAAATCGACCCTTCTTTTAATTTTTTGAACAAGAAACAATTTTTTTAGAAAAAACTTTTTATATGAAACATTGTTCCTTATGACCCCTCTTTGAATTGCGTATTAAGGATTGCAGTGATTTCAATACAAGAGACGTACTACGGTGAAATAGAAAAAATTGTCAAAACATGAATCCTATATCTTTCATATATGTACCTATACGTATTACACACGTATATTGTATTTAAAAGAGAAAAAAACTGTACCTGTTTTATCAATACTTGATTTTATATCTTCTAAAGCAACGTTGACAGTTTTCTCAATATTTTCTTGGATTTTCTGTAAATTGTTCCTACCATTGTCGATACTCCCTTGCAAATCGCCTCGTAATAATTCATTTAGAGATTCAATTTGATGATTTACATCGGGTATCTAATTGAACATATACAAATCACATTATTAATGTTATAGTTCAAATATATGAACGTCATATTATTGAAACTGAATTAAAAAAACGTAATAAACACAGTTAATGGATCAAATTGTCTAGAAATTTTTATATAGTTATACCGAAAATATAAAACATTAATAATAATGATGTTTAACCAAGGGTAATCATTTTTTAATCAATTTATTGTAGTGCAAATTAATGCTTGTAAATTATGTTGTAACATTAATTTTAAATATCCACTAACTAAACGTTCTCATTAAAATTCATTACACTTGTAAAATTGATTGCGTAGTAATAAAGCAAATATTAGCACAAC
>WYDF02050543.1:0-12115 GCA_009867245.2 Adranes taylori
ACAATACAATAAATGTAATAATGGCAATATAAGAAAATCGGTATAATTAGTAAACGATACAACAAATTTAATGTCCGCTGGAATCATCGAGTGAGAAGAAGAAACAAAGACATGGATCTCTTTCATATTCGATTCGCAGACTTATTGTAGGATCTTTGGGCTGCGGGAAGACAAACTCGATGCTTACTTTACTGTAAGCGCTGAACGGATTACGATTTGAGAACATTTACGTTTACTCTAAACCCTGTATATCAAACCAAGTATGAGTTCCTTGCAAAAGTGTTGAATGGAATCAAGGAAGTAAAGTATTTTACATACAACGAAATGACGGAAATTCTAGCGCCGAGCGAATCGATTTTCATATTCGACGATGTTAGTTGTGAACGATAGGAAAAAATAAAAGAGTGCTTTTCCATGGGTCGACATAACAATATCGATTCTTTCTACCTGGCGCAAACTTATTCCGCAATTCCAAAACAACTCTGTCGCGATAACGGAAATTTTATTGTACTTTTCAAAATAGATTATTTAAATCTTTCTCACATATATAAGAACCATATTTGCACAGACATGAGTTTCCAACAGTTCAAAAGTATGGTAGGAGAGTGTTGGAAATACGATTATGGATCTTTAACAGTCTGTAAAGATTCTGATATAAATAAAGGTCGTTATCGGAACAAGTTTGGTCAGTTCATTCTTGTCGATGATGCGAATCAAAAGCAGCAGAATGAATAAAGAACGCGAGTAATACGTTACGTATTACTGTATAAGTGCTTTCTTGCGTACAGAAAAGCACTTGCAAATAAACATGGAATTGACGAAGAAGATGTAACTTTAAAGAAACTATGCAAACCAATCTTGGATCCATTAGAATCTAGATCGACTTCCATGAGTCGCGACGAAAAAAAGAAAACTGATAAAATTTCGCCGAAATCTTTTTCTTCTGCACAAAAAATAAAAGACGAGGAACCTGGTGAACAATTTGATAAACCTACTACTTCATTATTAAATCGTAGAATTCATGCGTCCAGTTCAAGATGTTTATGTTTGAAATCAATGACTTCATCGCATGAAGAAAAACTTGTTTAAAATCCACCGTCTACTTCATCAACAACATCGCATGGCGATGGCGATCAAGTTATCATCGACGATGAAGATTTTGAATGTATATCTAGTTTAAACAAATCAATATCAGATGCTGCTCTAAATCGATTTCTCCTAGAATAACCATCGATTCAACGAGAATATATTGAAGAGATATTAACAAACAATGGAAATATTGATGAATATGATAAAACACTTACTGGACTTTGGTATAGGTTTAAAACCGGTAAATTTACAATTGGTTATGCCGAAATGTATTTTCATAAAGATGGTAGCATGATAATAAACAATAGGAAATATCCAATTACGAAAGATCTTTTCGAGCTCTTATTGGGTTCCGAACCAAAATCTTATGATCAGAACGATGCGAAAAACTATATAAACATTTTATTAGGTACGAATGCAATGTATCGCGGTATGATCCAACAAAAGGATTTTATGAAGGTCGCTCATCGAAATATCGTCGAATTATTAAACCACTAATGCAAACTATAGATTTTCCTATTTCTTCTGTGAGTACACCGACCTATGAACACGATCTCGGATAGGAACGATGCCACCTAAACTTGGAAGATCGTTGATGCGTAAAAGAATTGCCAATTTCGAAATGTATGCGGATGCAATTTCAACCCGAACGAGATATGTCTATTGGAATAATGTAAACGAGTTAGTAGATCGTTTATCATTATTATATGCAGCAAAAGATGTCGGTTGGATTAGAATTGAAACGAGCAAAATATACCGATGCCTATCTGGTTGAAAAAGTTCTACATCGGAAAGGCGATAAACTCTACGTTA
Source organism: Adranes taylori (assembly GCA_009867245.2). NCBI lineage: Eukaryota > Metazoa > Arthropoda > Insecta > Coleoptera > Staphylinidae > Adranes > Adranes taylori. Next base: position 1,903 of record WYDF02050543.1, read on the forward strand.
AATGGCTTCGAATTCCAAATGACCATAATTCTTATATAAATAAAGCAGATTTATTTAACTTTTTAAAGAAAAAATAAATATTTTAGAAATAAAACACTTGTTTGACTGTGGCTTTCATCTAATAGGGATTTAACTATATATTATTTGTCTATACCTATGTTTCTTCTTATATATTTCTCGATGACTCATGGGTGTCTATGCTGCAGACATCCTTCATCTAATAGAGACTAACTGTATATTATTTGTTTTATCATTTAAAAAATAAAACGCTTAATTTTATTTAATAAAAAAATTTATTTTCTATAATTTTTAAAAATATAAGTTCAATGCATATACAGTAATCGATATTGCTATTAATATAGTTGGAGATAGACCCATCAGCATTTCATATACTCTCTTTTCATCTTTGCATTCCACCAAATTTAAATGAGCATTGTAGCATTGTAGAGGAATCCAATCACTCGCGATAGAACCATATTCTGCATCGTCCAGTGAAATGATAATGATGGTAATACTTGTTCCATCGCATATACTTTTTGCTTTTCACGAAATATACTAGATCTACGAGCGACTACGGTCACGACAAATTAGATATGGCGACTGGAAATTCTACTTTATATATATTTACCCTCACTCCCATACATGTTGAGTTATACAAAATGCTGATCTCATCATTTTTTCCACGAAATCTATACATGCTTGATCATGTTATAAATTATTGTTATTGTTATTATTATATAGAAAATATTTTGCGAATATTGCAAATAGTTGGAATTTGACCACTGTGGTTAGTACGTACCCATCCATACTTTTTATTACACACATATTATATTTATTCATACACAAGACGATGCTTCAATCATATTCATTCGTAGTTTAAACGTACGCGATTACACACATCGAATTTATTCGACAATATTCAAAACTTTCCAAAATTTTGAAAAAGTTAATATATATTTAAACGTAAGTTTTCAATTACTTATTAACAGTTAATTTTCTAGCTATTTTTGGCTTTACTATATCTGCCATTTTACTTAAGACAAGAACGATTCGTTCCTCTTCTTATTTGCTAGCACACGTCATCGAGAATTGGGGATATACTTGTAACGAATTAATAAAGACCCGCTTTGTGGTAGCGGGTCTCGTAATACCAAGTAATTGGCACTCAAGCACTGTGTTTATATCTATACTTCGCTACACCTATCTTCTAATGGCTCCCTACAATTTGTCGCACCTTGGCGTTTACTAGCGAATTTCCTCTATACTATTCGGCTATATCTATGTGTTTTTTATTTAATTGAGATTTTGTAACGTTTAAAGTAATGTTTTACAATTTTAATTACCACGAAGAAGAACAGGTTCCGCCATCATATTTATTCTCAGTTTAATCACGTACAGAACAAATTTCTTTCTTAAACCATATTATACAAAAATATATCAAAATAATGTTTTTGTTTCAGACAAGATGAATTCGTGCAAGCCGTGTGAAAAGTTCTACCAGCATTTAAGCATTTACGTGACCTCCGCAGGCATGATAAGACCGTTTGTCACTCGAGAAATCGCGTCCAGTGTGTGCTATGCGACGTGATTTTCACACGACAGGATAGTTTAAGAAAACAACTAGCCCGAGCGCATGCCAATATCAATAATTTATGCCAAGAGTGCGGGATAATGTTCAATTCTGGCGTCGAATGGATAGACCATTTAAAAACACACAAAATAATAACAACTTTGAAAAGATCTATTCAGCCATCAACATCGTCACCTGTTGTTGGAGAACCAAAGAAACCTCGCATAAGTTGTGAAATTTACGATATGATCTTTACTTCGGCTAAACTCTATACTGGTCATTTACGATCGTTGAAACACAATCGGATACAATTAAATCCGATTGGAAATGGATTGTATTCGATAAAATCAGCGTTTAAGAATAAACTGGTAACGTATCGGATTGAAGCTCCACCTTCATCACCCATTGATATTCTACGATTTTTGGACTCGATTAAGGAAACTGTGATTGGTTTATGGAAGAATTATTTGAATGATGCTGGAGTAAAGGCGAATATAGAGTTTTTCGGTTTATACATAAAACCCGATATATCTGAATCAGAAGATCCAACTGCGAAGTAAGATCATTTAATACAAAATTCGAGTTAATTACAACTCAGACGGACTTTGATGAAGTATATGGTAAATTGTGCGCGATTATTAAGAGAAAAGCCGAGGAGTACCAAGAACGCGATTCGGGATTATTTGGTATATTTGGTGTCAAATATCTGGATGCCAACATCAATAAATGGCAACCTATTGCTATTGCTGGGTCTTCTTACATTGAGGTGCTGAAACCTATACAAGACAAGCATGCAACTATTAATATTAGAAATGAGAACGATAAAGCTTGTTTCGCCTGGTCGATCGTTGCTGCTCTTTATCCAACATCCACAACATGGCGCAAATATGATCCCTCAAATTATCAGCATTATTCAAGCGTATTGAATTTTGCTGATGATATGGTGTTTCCTCTGAAGCTACGTGATATCAGGAAATTCGAAGAATTGAACGATATAAGTATAAATGTATAGGGTTTAGAAGAGAACTCTGATAAGAAGAAGAGGGAATATAACATTTTTGGACCTCTTCACTATACGTCTCATAAACGTGAACGACATGTAAGTCTACATCTACTCGAATCCAATTCTCAATCTCATTATGTCCTCATCGCAATCATGTCTCGTTTATTAAAGAGTCAAATTTCGAGCAATCCTTATACAAAATATATCTGTGATGGTTGCTTAATTTGGTTTAATTCTGAGGAGAAATTTTCCGCTTATCAGAAATTTAATCGCAACCATATCAAATGCATTTTGCCTACTCCGGATCCTATCAGATTACGTAATGAGCTTGAACGTCCAGGGAACATATTGGAGTTCTCGGACCATAAAAATAAACTTAAAGTCACTTTCGTTGTATATGCTGATTTTGAGTCCATACAAGAACCCATTTCTACTTGCGCTCCATCTAAATGTACCTCGCATACTTTTTCTACGCAAAAGCATATCGCCTGTTCTTTTGCTTACATGATTAAATGTGATTATAACGATAATCTTACTAAATTTGAGTCTTATACTGGACTAGATTCTCCGCAGGTTTTTATTGAAAATTTAGCAAAGAATGCAATTCGTCTCTTCATAGAACATATACTGCCAATTGTTCCAATGATTCCTTTAACTACTGCAGAACAACTTGCTTATTAGACAACAAACTTTTGTCATATTTAGAAAGAAATGAAAGTCGGCGGTAAAATACGAGACCATAACCATTTGCATGGAGAATATGTGGGCCCAGAGAATGTTTTAATTGTAATCTGAATTAGAAAATACCCAAATTCTTACCGATATTTCTACATAATTTGAGAGGATACGATACGCATTTATTTATAAAAGATTTAGCTGAGACTGGCGAAGATATTGATGTACTGGCTCAAACCAAAGAACGCTACATTTCGTTCTCGAAAAAACTAGATGTAGGCACATATAAAGATAAAATGGACAAGGCAGAGCCCATTCGATGAAATTGAGATTTTTGGACTCTGTTCGTTTCATGAATAGTTCATTCGAAATATTAGCATCAAATCTCAAGTCCGATCAATTTGTAGAAGTGCGTAGACAGTATCCGAATGATGAACAATTTAAACTAATTACTCGCAAAGGCATATTCCCCTATGAGTACCTTGATTCAATTGAGAAATTTGCCGAAACTAGTTTGCCAGACAAACGTTTATTCTACAACAATTTAAATCAAACGAATATTTCCGATGTTAATTACGAGCATGCGCACCTGGTTTGGGAAAAATTCTCTTGTAAAAAGTTAGGCGATTATATGCGTTTATATTTAGAAACGCAACGCAGCGCAATATTATACTGCTCCAGGTTTATCGTTTTCAGCCGGTCTAAAAATTACGAAAATAAAAATTGAACTATTCACATACATCGAGAAATTACATTACATTAAAAGATCTATTCGAGGCGGAATATCGACTTGTATGCTTAGTCATGCTAGAGCCAATAATCCATATATGAAAAATGCAGATGAATATAATTATGATGCCACTAAGCCTACATCGTATGTTGGCTATTGGGATGCGAATAATTTATATGGCTGGACCCTAATCGAATCTTTTAATCCGGTAATTTCTCACTACAGAAGAGAACATGCCCCACATAGGATGTACTTGCCTACTGATATATCAAATACGTCGATGCACAAGAATTTCTTAATTCTATATCCGCAGTACAAAGTATATCGCAAAGCAGTTGAAGCAAAAAATATCAGCTTTGAAAAAGTTGGAGTTTAGAGCATACGAAAACTTTTCGGTACATGAGAAAGCTACATCTCACAGAAGAAACAGTTTAGATGCCAAGTGTAGCAGTTGCGAAGCGTGGGAGGTACACCACAAGAAATATACTCGAGCAAGAGATGAATATACTAGAGATGCCGAAATGAATGAAAAGATTTATTCCGCAGATTTACAAAAGGTAAAATACATGAATTGATCAAGTTTAGATGGTCACTAATATATTTTTATAATTTTAGGTCATTATGCTTCCTCGCTGTGAGATGTTTAAGGAAATCATTTTCGTACCAAGGATCATAGCCTTCAATGAATCATTTGTCCCAGTCAAAAATAATATTGGTTTAAAATCATATGCTTTTGTATGGCATAAAGGTGTGTCTGGTCGCTAAAAGGCAGATATAATGTCTACATTTTATGGTTTTTATTTGCAAGTTCGTGATACTGAGAAGCTCGTTATTTGGCTGGACAATTGTTCAGCACAAAATAAAAATTGGGCCCTTCTTTCTTTTTTTTTATATACATTGTCAATTCTGACGAGGTCAACTTGAAATCTATAGACTTAATTATGTCCGCAGATTCCTTTCACCACCAAGTGCAAAAGCAATTAAAGAAGAAAACAAAAGTATAGGATTTCAATGATTTTATAAAGTGTGCCTAAAACGCCAATAGAAAAGATTGTGTGAAGGAAATGAAAATAGAAGACTTTCTAAACTGGACAGACTTCAGTTCTCAGTATAAGCTTAATAAAGTAGAGCCTAGGCCATATTTACAGAAGATGGTACATCTAGAGTTTCAGAGAGAAAAAAGAACTGTGAAATACAGGAATTCATTTGACGAGTCTTTCATTGAATTAAATGTTTTATTCTCTAAATATACTAAGGGACAAAATATGGTAATCCCTAAATGCAAACAAATAATGTGGGGCGTGACAATAGAAAGGAAATTCAATCTTCTTGCAAAACTTGTATCTATTTAGCCAAAAAACAGATCAAAATTTTGGGAAACTCTTCCGGTCACCGAAATAAATGACAACATTGACAACGAAGAAGACGACATTTAAATTAATCGCACATAATAACTTATACTAGTTAAAAATTATTTACTAAAGATGTGTTTATTGGTCTTATGTTCTAATAAAAATCTTTACATTTATGTTAAAGATTTTCTAAAATTATAATAAAATAGTATAAAAATTAATAGATTTGTTAAGTTTCTATGAATTTATTATAGAATATGTAAAGAGGAATTAAATTGCAGGTACCTCTTTTTTGGTTGGCATTACTGCGGGTAACTTTAAGCGTATAAGACGTATCCAACATTTTTTTCCAAATTGATACCAATAAGGAAAAAAATCATTCAGTTCATCAAATTTTATTAATAAAGTTACATACATGATTTGTATTGTAAAAATTACGCATGGCACAAGCCTTTGCAGAAAAAACGGAATAACTCAAAACTATCAAACTTGCAGATACGCCATTTTTGCTTAGGAGGGCAATACAGTAGACTACAATAGACAAACCAAAGAAGTACATGGATGGATAGCACGATTTTTAGTTTTTATAAGGAATTTGTTCCTGTCACTAAAGCATTTTTGAAAAAAATAAGCTACCCAAGAAAAGTATTTTATTGAAATTACCGGCGAAGGCTTGTCCAGCTGTTGTTTGTAAAATTAGACTATGGATTGACTGTTAAGGAAACCTTAAAGCAAGTCACATTAAAATATGTAGCTTCTGCATTGCTGAATTGCTTCAATGTGGGACGAGGTGAAAACTACCTCCATTCAAAAGTCATGGAAAAATTAATTTAGCTTAGATGGAACCTTAAGAAAGTACCAGAACAGGATCACGTGAGCGAATTAGTTCAATCAGCCAATGAACATCAAATCAACAGTGAAGACATTCGTCATTGGAGCAATGAAGATGGTTAACAGTGTTAAAGACAGTGAAGAAGACGATGACATGGAAGATATAACTCCAAAAATATCACCTTCGGATGAGCTGAAATTGATCGACGCTGCTCTCACTTACGTAGAGCAATAAGAAGAGTGTCATAAAGAACAAGAAGATCACCTTGCTCAAAGGTCTGTAATTATGTTTATTTGATGTTTCTTTATGCAATAAACCAATATTGTACATTTTCGCGAGTTTTTACTTAACCTCCATAGTATCCGAGTTTTTCCGTATCCGAGGTGGTCTGGGTCCCAAGTACCTCGGGAGTCTACTGTACTTCAAAGTGCTAATCCTAAGAAAAGTGGAAGTGTAGTGCGGAAGATACTTGTTGAACATTAATAGGTCGCGTGGCCGTCGAAACCCCTAATCTACCCACGGGAACGGGAATGGACCGGAATGGGCATTAGGACGTATGGCCTGAATGGATCTACGACGTTTGCTCATCCTACACCCAAAAGAGAGATAAGTTGCGTTACATGTTAAATTAGAATATTCAAAGCGTGATTCCATATCATATCTAAACCAATATACATAGTTTGTTGATAATAACTTTATCTATGTTTTTCTAAAACAATTCGGATTATGATATACGCATATATGTGTCTTCATAACTAATATGTAATTATTTTTAATTGAAATATAAAATTGGCCAAATTTCTGAATATTACACTTCGTCAAAACTTTTTTAAATAACTTGTTACTTTCATATCCAAACCTCGTTTGGTATTAGCGCGAAGAATGTTTAAGCAAAAAATTCCGCTTGAATTAATTAATTACTGTGGAGCATAATTACAACGTTAGGGCATGTTCAAACTCTACAAGCCCAAACTTGTTGAGATGTCCTTATACTGTTTCTGAAATCTCTACTGCTCATAATGCTTACAACTTACGCTCAGTAAATTATTGACGGCACAATTGAAGAACATGCAGGAACTTACATATTGGTAGATAAACTTATTTGCACCAGGACGAAGTATTTTAAGTAGATAGATAGATTTTTATTGGCATATTACATATTACATAAACTTAGAAAAGCCTACAATTCACATGAAAATATCGAAACAGAAATAAAACAAAAATTTACTAAAAACGGGCAACCAAAATGAAAGAAAACAAACAGAAAACTGAAATCACTTTCTCCTATTATAAGGGAAGAGTAAAAGACTTTGCTTCCCCTCTTGCTGCGTAATAATGTTCCAAAGTAACTTATTTGGCCTTCTTTTTTATTTCTCTTTTAATCCTCTTCATTATCCTGAACCTACCTTAACCCCTATGGCCCAAACTAACTCTCATATTTTCAGCCAAAATCATCTCATCTCTCACCCCATTCCAACCTTACGCACACCCATATCCAAAATAAAAATACCAACATAAAACGAGTAAAAGACTTTGCTTCCCCACCTTGCTGCGTAATTATCTTCTCAAGTAACTTATCTTCCTTTTATTTTTATTGCCCTTTATATCCTCTTCATTATGCTCAACCCCTATGTCCCAAACTATCCCTCATATTCTCAGCCAAAATCCTCTCACTCTCACCCCATTCTAACCTTACCCATACTCTTATCCAATGTTTCCATATTTCCTACATTTTACTGCATATCTTACGCATTTTCTCATATTATTTCTTCAGTACCTATTTGCTCTCTCCTCACTTCCACATCTGAACCTAGCTATTAGTATATTGTTGTCCATAATCCATCCACACTTCATATACCCAGACATACCTCCATTCACTCTTAAGTATTTGTGTCGACTATTATCCCTGCTGTTTCTTATTTTTACATCCATTTCTTCCCTCTCAATATCCCTCATTAACTCTCCCACCTCACCAGTAACCACATCTCCATTCATCATCTTTTTATACCCTTTCTCAAGAGGCCATCCCATTCTTTTATATGCTTTCTTTTTAGTCCTAAGCCCTTCATTTTTATACCCTACCCACACATTAACCGTCCCACACATGCCCCATTCTTTCCATAACTAGTTTTCCATTCTAACATGCTCCTTACATGATTCTGACACAACATATAACATAGATAAAAAATTTAACCTTCTTTATCATTTGTCCGCCTAACTTAGAAATGTCTTTTCTGCTATCACGACCTCCATTCTTGCACACATTATTTTCGTTTTTTCAATATTTATCTCTAACTCTCTCTTACACTTAAATTTACTTACCGTCTTCAGTTAACTTCTCCCTTCCAATATGCCAAGCGTGCACTATCGACTCCATAACTTAATGTCTATATCTTTTCCTGTCCTACAGTCACACGTCCTGCTTGTCCTACCTTAATACCTTTTTAATACCTCTGCCATATAGATATTAAATAAACAAGCAGCCAGTGGACACCTTTGCGTAACACCCTCCTTTACATCAAACCATCCCGACATTTCTTACCAACTCACGCTCTTAGGTTATACCCTCTATACATTCTACTTATAATACCTATCAACCTCTTTGAAATTCCCACTTCATTCATTGTCTTGCAAGCCTTTCCCTATTTATCCAAAGAAATTCCGACTTGGGATCAAGAAATAACAAATTATAATGGACCAATAAATACAGCTTTGTTAAAAGGAAATGAGTATGGTACTTTCTCAGGTTCAGATAACAGGGAGCACAAACTTACATGAAACTACTAGCAAGGAAAATATAGATCTCGAAAAAGAACACATTGGAAGCTTTCCACGCATGCTCCCTCATTATGTAAGGAAATCTAGCAGCAGACAATTCTTGGATCCGAAATCAAGTATTCTGAAGATATATGCACTACATTTCGATTTCTGTAAGGAAAAAATGTTTCGACCGTAAAATATCACACATATAGAAAAAAGTTTCTATCTACAATCTTTCCTTATTCATTCCTAATAAAAGATCAATGTAGTGTTTGTACAAAATGCAAATCTGCAAAAGACAATGAATGAACATCTGAACAAAATTTAGGCAGAACATTATTGCTAGAAAAAAAGAATGCTATGATGCAAAAGAGATAAAATTAGAGCCAACGGGGACCCACATTTTCAGACAATTACTTTTGACCTACAAAGAGTTCTTCAGTTATCATCATCGGATATAGGACAGATCTATTATAGCAAAAAACGTGAAAGTAGAGGAGTCATGGAGTGTGATATAAGTGTGGAGGAAATGGAAAGATAAACAGGAAATATCAAAATAGGACGTGCAGTGAGTCCTGATGGTATGTCAGCAGATGTATTGAAGTGTCTGGAAGAGAAATGGGTGATTTCGTTGGCTAACAGTCTAAATGTTGTGTGGACGGGAATAGTCAGATATGTGACATAGAAGTTTGAATGATGTTAAAAGCTACAGGGCTGTTACTCTCATGAATGAGAATTATAGACTAAATGCTATAATACTGAACAGGAAATTAGAGAATGAGTTAATAGAAAAAATGTGTTGTCATTAGCACAAACAGGTTTCATTAAGAATAAGGGTACGGCAGATAACATAGTAACAATTAATTACATTATGCAGAAAGAAATAGGTTTAAGGAGAAATTTCTATTTTTGGTATCTACTATTTATAGTATCTACTATTTTTGGATTTAAAATCTGCTTTTGATAAAATAGATCGAGTTTAATAATGGGATACAATGGAAGCAGTGGGGAGTTATCAAAGAGAAAGAAATCTGCGATAAAAAATATGCATGATGGAGCTATAGTAAGAGCAAGGGTTGGGGAAGAGGTAGGAGGATGCTTAAAGTCGAGAAGTGGGGTACGTCAAGGATGTCCGCTAAGATCCACTTTGTTTAATGTATATTTGTCTGATTTAGAAGAGGTAATGAGAAAAGGGCAATCTGGAGGGATTGTAATAAATAAAAACAAAATCTGGACACTATGATATCCTGATGACATTGTGTGTATGGAGAATAATAGGAACAAGATGAAA
>WYDF02050554.1:0-12115 GCA_009867245.2 Adranes taylori
GGTATTACCAAGAGCCATCTATTAGCTACTTTAAAAAAGTTCTTAGTAAAACAGGGATTCGCAAAGTTTTTCTAAGTCCTAAGATTTGTTGATAGATAGAGAGGTTAGAGTTTTGTCCCAAGAGTTACTACCTTCACTCTTTAAAACAGGCATAACCTGCTACTTAACAGCGGACAGCGGACAGCGGACAGCGGCCAGCCGCGATGGTCGTGGCAGCGGAGGTGTTAATTTTCAGCTGGTATGAATATATCTAAGACTCGCCATCAGCAACGAGGCGGAATATATTTCTCGTAGTTCTTCGGTCAAATTTTTTAAGCATTTGCTTAAAATAATTGATACAAACCTTTTCTACAACTTCGCTCACATTATGTGGAATATTTTGTGCTTTACTAATAAAAGTTCAACTGTAATTATATTCTTGTATTAGTAAAAGTTAATGAGATAAAATGTGGACACAAATACAGTCTATCTTAAAAAAACTATTTATTTATTTATTTTTTATAGCATTTAAATATTTATTTATACATAATTTATTCAAAAATAATAATTTCTTCGATGTAATAATAATTGATGGTAAATATAAATAAACAATTTGTATCAATGTGTTCTTAAACGAAGTACATGTACTTCGAATTAGCGATACTATCACTACATGCAATTTTAAATGCAATATAGTAACACCACGCACACTGCGGCTTCGTAAAGTATAGATTCGTTATAGTACGGTTTTGTTTTTATTGAACGGCTAGACGTAACCATTAAAACGTGGGGTTTCCCGAACAACAAGCGCCAACTTCGAAACAGCTGCTGTAAAGTCTCACTTGCGCACATCTATACAGTTAAAATAACACTGCGTCAGTAATAGTGTCATACCAGACAATCCTAAAATTAGTGTTAAATTTAATTCTGCCAATTTTCCAGCGAATTAAATTTTAATACCCATTTATAGAACGATAAGTGTCAAACGAAGAAAATGCAAACTGGAGTAGCTAACATGAGAAGAAAAGCTGAATATAAACAAGCGGCATGAAGATGGTGCATCATTTGCGAACATAGGCCTTGAAAATAGAATAAACGCGTCATCAATTCGAAAAATTGTTAAAAATATGGAATATAAATCGCAAGGTACAGCTACGAATTCTTATTTATCAAAACTAATGAATAAAACTAGAAGCACTAGAATGATAACAATGGAACGGCTATTATCTATATGGATCAAACTAATTCCACTTTGTCAGAGGAAAATTCAAGCCAAAGCATTAAGATTTCTGCAGACTTAAATCGCTAACTAAAAGTATTGAGGGATGAAAAATCTGTAATAAAAAAATGTTAGTGACCAGAAACTGGTGGATAATAAGAAACAAGATCCTAAAGTAAACTAGAAAAGCAGAGAGGAGCTTCTTCCGACACTATCACCGATTGGAAAAGTATGCTTGGAAATTGTATGTTAATATAAATCAATTTTGCTTAAATCATCAAGATTGTCAATGATGAGGTTTGTATACTTAAAGTTCAGAAATTGTAAATGGGAAAAACAAAAAAAAATAGACTTAGGTTGTTTACTCAACTTAGACAAATATACGATAATTCACAAGGCTTTCAGCGAAATGGTGAGATATTCTAAGACTTTCGTAACGTCCATTTACAACTTCATCCACAACAAATGACAGATCAACTTCATGTAAAAGCTTTTCTAAAAATTTTAATCATCCCCTTATGTGAAGATATCATATAGAATCTCTCCAAAAATTTAATGCAAATGAAGATGTTTACAAAGAAAACTATTAATGCTTTTCTATTAAAATTCTGTTTTCGAAACTCAACGAATTACTTAACGGATGATGCCACTATTAGAGTAAACAAAAGTTTTACGACAGTTGTTCAGACAGAATAATACGACAGAAGGATTACAACTTTCGCAGTTATGTTGTAACCCTTATCTTGAAGCTCTTATGTGTATGGGAAAGCATGGGGACTGAAGCCCTACTTAGTGCACTGGCTGTACAAGTTGGTTATCAGGCCATTCATAACTTACACTAGTATGGTGGAAAAAGACACGCCAGGCTAAGACAAGCCAGATGCTAGCCTCCATACAGAGAACTTCATGCCTTGGTATAACAATGAATATAAAAATAACGCCAACGGCGGCACTTGTAGTGTTGCTAGATATTTCGTCATTAGAATTGACAGAGGCGGAAATCGCGCTCCATCGACTAAAAATTAACAGACTGAAACATAGAAACTATGAGGTCATCAGAGATTCAGGTCTTTCCGAAATCCGCTCTAGCCTCATAAACGGCTCAAGGGTTTCTGGAAATACGGGAGCAGGAATAGCCGGACAACGACCGAAGTGTAAAATGTCCTGTATGTGTCTGGAATGAATGCATCAATGCAGTGTACAGACTGGCTATAACCAAATCAGTTACAGTGATATGGACATAGGGGCATTGTAGGAAACGAAAGAGCAGATGCATTAGCAAAGAAGGTATCTAGTATACAGTTCATACAGAAGCTATAAGAAACTGGACCAAAAAAAAACAAAAAGACTGCTGGACAAAATTAGCAGGAAATCAACACAATACACGCTTTCTAAAGATGTCATATAGGAAAAACTTCGAATTTGCTGAAACTTAACAGAACTAACAACCAAAATGATAACTTCCCTTGAACCATAGCATATTATTCTAATTAAATTGATTAAAATAAACAAATAAATTGCGACACCACAGCACTGGTAAGAAATCAGTTCCATAAAACCATAAATACAGTTGAAATATATGATCGCGCAATTACACATTAAATAAAGACGCAATGCTGTTGATTTCGGTATCAATGGTAACGTACGCATTAGCTGTGTGATAATAGGCAGTGTGTGCCATTTGTGACAATCGTTAGGATTCCCCATTAGCAACGTCGTGAGTGGGAGTCTGTCACGCCCTAATAACAGGGTACGCACCTCGAGGGTACATATGAAGAAAATTAGAATACACACTGCTGAAGTAGAATGTAGGCTGTGCCTGGAGGAAATCGAGTTCACCATATTATATATGAGTGTGAAGCATTGGCATCCAGGAGACTTATTTGGGGAAACGGAAGTTGAATATGAATTTGTACAAAATGCTCTCACAAGGATATATTGAAACTGATGCAAGACACAGATATATTGGACTGGTGTGAGTAAAAGATCAGGAAAAGTATAATGAGCAGTTTGGCTGCAGTGCTATGGATTTGCATTCCGCAGACAGACCTCGGTGATAATAATAATCCTTAGAAAGTATACTATGCATTTGCAAAGAGTACAATGGAGATCACCGTATAACCGAATCACTAGTATAACCGATCAATGTCACAATCTCTCAAATTTTGTGAAAATTACAAAATTCGTAGTACACATTAATACATCGTCTATTCCATTGTAATAGATCGTCACGTTATACAAAACAGAATTAACAACTCAGAAGAAGAAAAAATAGTTTAGATGACGATAAAATAAAAAGTTTACTTATAATTGTATTATTAATTTAAAAGGAGTTATCCCAAATTCATCCCCATTTCATCAATTAATTTTATGGAAACATGAAACGAAATACTAAAATAATGGAAAAACAACTGATAAAAGTACAAGAACAAAAAACAAGAACAAGAATACAATACAAAAATTATAATACCTTAAAACAGATACTGTTTATAATTCCATCAATTTAAATTCAACAGCAAACATATATTAATGTATTTAAAATATAAAAGAAAATCTTTGGCTTCCAAAATTATAAAATCAAAACAATGATCAATCAATCATATCAACAGAGCAATGTTATTTGTCCATTATCAGCTCCAAGTAGTAGTAACCTATTCAAAGGCAATACTGTCATAGAAGACAAGAGTCCTTTAAATGCGTCCGTTCTAAGTTTAGTACTCGAAAATGAAGCATCCGCAGAGATGGATGTATGAACACCAATACGATTTCCAGTTGTTCCAGATATTAGTTCATTGTTGTAGACATTGACGCAATGGACTGGTTCAGATGTACCTCTGTAAATAAAAAAATGTACACTTCAAAATTAATATTTCCCAAATTATGAAAAGAAAATTAACAGCTTTGACCGGGAAATTAATTACACTGGACAGTGTCTAAAAGCCTCTTTTATTTATTATTCATTATCTTAGAATATAAAACAAATTGAGAAAATCAGTACGAAATGGACTAAATAAAATTAAATTTATTTAAATATAACATAAATAAAAACATTTAAATTTGTACATCTAAACAGAATGATATTTTTCGAAGTAGCCATGGTACATATAAAGCTACAAGACAAGCCTTACATTCCTATGTTGTTTTGCTTTTGTTGCCACATTTAGTGCATACTTTACATGTTCTGAATGGTTTTGTTTTACTTGCCGTAGGTGGAATATGTCTTGGGAAATGTGCCCTGTAGCTGTAATGCAGTATCGCCTATAGATAAGTCTGCCACAGACCTTGTAATTGGGCAATTAACAACGCTCAATATTTGTCGGACAACATCTAACCGAAAATTCGTGTAGTGCGTTTGTTTGTTTCTCAATTGACCATATAAAATGTACGAATTGAATAGGGCTATATCAGTCAAATAGAAAAAGATTTTTCTATAACATTTCATGTTCTTTCGCATAATAGGAAAGCATCATAACAATTGATCTAAGGCGATCTACTCTCCCATGCCAATGTTGTATTCTAATACGTATTGGGGCTTCACAACTTTCCTCTTCATTATTTCTGTTTTTAAGCATTCTTATATTATTTCGAGTAGTATCAATCATTTCAACTTTATTGTGCTTAATGGAAATCAGAATTGGCAATATTCAAACAACTCCATCGGGATAAACCTATGCATGGCAAATTTTATAACATCATCGCCGAATTGGAGCTATCACCACATTTAACATTCAACTTCTTACAATTTGTTGGCCTGCGATCTGAAACTGAGGGATTTATTTTTGCATACCAATAGAGGTGGCAGATACAAACTGCCGAACATGCAAGTCTCAACCAGAGACGCTACTTCATATTCATTCCGCATGCCCGGTGTATGCTAGAACAAAATACATCCAGCGCCATAATGCCGCCTTAAAAGTGCTATATTTTCATCTGCGACATTCTTACGATATAGACAAAGACTCAGTTGCACCCTACGTCGTTAAGGATATTGAGACCGTAGTTGAAAAGGACGCCGTTAAAATCTTTTGGAACTATGGTTTTCCTAAATAGCCGCAAACAAACATGATATTGTGTTATTAGATTCCACTAAGCGAGTGATGTTCCTAATAGAATTTGCGATCTAAGGATCCAATATCCACGCCATTCCATCATTGGAGTCATGGGAGGCACCAGGTCCTCCCTTATAAACTATATTAAGATCATACCGACTTGCGACACCAAAGCTGAAGAATTAGTAAGTCAGGTGCAAAAGGCCGTTACGTGTCTTTACGTAACATATGTCCAAAGAAGAATCTCGTATATGATGTCGTCTTTTTAAAGGTGCTAAAGTAGAGATTCTTTGGAGGTGCACGCTACATAGCGAAAAAACTAATAATAATATCCCAATTGCTTTAGTTACGTAAGTATACAATTCTGCAAATAAATCTCTGCAACTTTTATAAATTCAGACCACTCCATGTGATTCATACCTACCGTGTTAGTTTATTTTGACTCAGCTCCTCTCTTTGCCACCGAGCAGAATTTTCATTCGCACTTTCCAAAATATTGATTGGTAACACACTTAACAAAAATTCCACAAAATATTCTAACCAACATTTATTTCAACAAACACTCTAACAAAAATTTCCTTAAATGTTGCCAATCTAACAAAGTTACTGCATAAATAAGCTCTGTGATTCACTAAAAGCTCTATTATTAAAAAGGCATTCATTTCCTCTAAAAGCAGTTGAGAAAATTCGAGAAAATAGGAGAATTTTCAGACTAGTCCTGGAATGGAAAAGAGATCAGCATTTAAATTTGAGTAGATCCAACTCAAAATAGCAATTCGGTGCAAAAAATTATTTTCTTTTCAAATTTTATCATCTACAGAAAATTTTATTGCACTGAGACCACTTCCAAACACAACAATCGAGGCGGTAAGAAATTCTAGTAGAAGTTTCAAGTGTCAGCAACCCAAAATTCCATCCCCAAACTACAACTAACCGTTTCTTCCGAGACTAACAGTCGTTATTGTCCGAGATGGCACATATGCCGCATCAAGAGTCACACATTTGATTCCCGATCAATGAGTTAAATTACTATCAGTCTCCAAAAAGTATTAAATATTATCAATTCAATAACAAAATATACGAGCTGCCTTTATTAGAGAAATGTTACGTTTATTACAAATTTTATTAGAAAAAATCACTTACTTCATATTAAATTTAAATTTTCCGCATTCATCGATAGCCCATACGACGAGCGTTTGATCGGCACCACTAGAGATCAAAGTATGCTCACCATACGCGGCCAATTGTAAAACTTCGCCTTCATGCGCTCGCCACGTGCATAAGACAAGACCGGTACGCGCATCTAATACGGTTATTTGCCCACTAGATTGTCCGGCTGCCAACCAATTGCCCGAAGGTGAAATAGTCATACTACGAATTAGACCCGATGGATTTATAGATATCTACAAATGAATCACAATTCTATATAATTAAATTCAATATTTACTTATAAAATAACAAACCTTTAGTTCATGTACATAACTACAAAGTCTTGCATCAATCACTTTCAATGTACCATCCATTGTAGACGCTATTAAACATGTACTCGGCGATGGTAAACATTTTAAATTATTAACAGTTGCGTATCGATTTGAATCAAGTTGTCCAACTGATGCACCCATAAATGGGTCCCATAGATGAACAGCACCATCGCAGGATCCCGCAAGACGCAAGGAATCGATAAACGTCAATGAGACTATTGTTTTTTTATGGGCAGTATACGTAGATTGGCATGTTGAAACACTATTTCCTAAAATTCAAAAGTTTTTGTGTCAAAGGCTTTGCTACAAAAGTGAAGTCTCTAAAGTTAGGCTATATTTAATAAAAATCATAATGGAGTTAGAAATCACAGTGGAGTTTTCTATAATAAATGCAACTGTCAATAAATTGAAGGGAAAAGGAGGCCAAATACAACCTAACGTCTGATGGCAACATGATTGTTGTTCTCGAAACGCGTCACATCATAGGAGCCTTTTTTTAATAAACCATTGTTTTGGAGTAGAAACACAGTTATTTGATTTAAAACTTAGTAGGTTTCGTAAATTGGCATGTCTTGGACCAATTTGGCATGCTCCGTCTAAGAGCTCTCACTCTCACTATGCTCTATGGTTTCATCTCACTATGCATTCATATCTTTCCAGTCTTGGCTTACTGTTGAAACTATGTCAGTTTCATCAATAAAATATTCGCAGCAAAGCAAAATTATAATTCTTTCAATTTAACCCGCCCAATTGAAAACTTTTGGATATCGCAAAGTGTAGGAAATAGCAATATAAACAGCGATTATACGAATTTTGTAATTAAAAATAACATACAAACTCAATAGAAATCATTACTTAGAGTCACACAAATAATATATCACTCACCATCACCATGACTCCGTAAAGACCATAATTTCACAGTTTTATCCCTTCCACCACTCAGGAAACTATTCTCGTTGTCAAGCGCATGAATCGTACGTACCATATGCGCATGACCGGCAAATGTTTGCAATTTGATTTGTTTGAAATTGAAACGATCATCTTTCGGTGCACGTCCAATCTCGTGTTCCCAATAGGCAAGCCAATTACCACGTAAATGACGGGGTGAGATCGTAATTGACGAAGAATGACGATGATCGCCGACACGACTCGCTACACGAGCAATCAATGCATCGGGTAGATTAGAGGGTGAGGCGGTTGTAGTAAATGGATCTAATTGAACCTGATGAATAAAGTACAATAGAAAAATATCGATGATTCTACAAAGATAATTGTACTATAATAGAACTCAAGAAAAGTAAATTTTAATACTCATTACAGTAAAAGGATTTGCATTAATATACGTATAATTAATAACTTCGCTGTAAATAGCTGAAAGATCTATGAATTACATAACACTAGTAAAAGAGCAAAAATTATTCTGCTACAAAAATACAGAGACCTCATATTGAATTAATTTTTCGTAATATTTCCAGAGATTCTTACAAAGAATAAATAAAAACAAAAGAAATTTTTAATCAACACTAACAGTTTTTATCAAAACTAACCTCAATACGATTTCCTACGACAGATACATTACTCCGATCGAAACTTCCAACTTGTGACTGCTGCGAATTGTCCCCAATACTATTGCAAACTTGTTGGTCTGTTAGTCCCATAAAGCCAGCAGCTCCATGTTGCGTTAAATGCTTTAATTCGCGCTCGTAATTTTCACATAAGCGACGAACGGTACCATGATTCTTTAATGATGAATCCATAGACGGTTCACCGATAAGTTTTAAAAATGGTAGATAAGCGGCGTACGATAAACTTGCTGTAAAACACGTTTGAAGCTCTTCCAAAGCCTAATTTTTTTAAATTTATTTAATAATTGGATACACCATTACAAAGCCTTACAATATAATCAATTATGGTATAGTTAATAAAAATAAATTCAAATACAAATACAAATACAAAACATTTCTTCAATATTGAGAAAATAAATAATTAGACTAAAACAGTGCTGTATACAATTAGACATATTAGACATATCAAGACATTAGAAAGCTAGCAGTGAGGCATCACGAAAAGCATTATACGGTAACACAACATTTAGATTCATTTTGTTAATTAACTCTAGAACCCGATAAATTGGAGCATGCCTACCAAAATTTGTTGAATGATGGGAACATGAAACCCACTAAAATTTCTCAATGTACGTTGAGGAACATTCCAACTAATTAATTGTACCTGCAATTCAATTCCATGACCTAACAATCTATGTATAAAACAGACGTCGGCTACATTTCTTCTATATTACACATTCTAAACTAGCTCTGGTAATTGAACAGTAAATAAATTTGAGTGAGCTCCGATAATAAGTTTGGAAAATGTAGAGTAATCAGAGTGGGCAAAATCTGTGAATAATTAAAATTTCAGAGTTCCGACACACTCGTTTCATTACTACAGAGTAGAATCACGGTTAGTAGAATCAAGTACTCATTGGATTCAAAAAAAATGTCGAGCCAGACAAAAGACAATTGTATGTAAGCATCGCTGTTGCAAGATCTATTAAAGATTTAGGCATATTGCTTAGAGACTGTCACATTAAGCAATGAAAGCAAAAATCGAAAAAGGAAAGGAAAAGATGTTGAGTATGCATTGAAGGAGTAGTTTTTGAAAGCGAGCAACAAGGACGCAATGCTATCCGGACCACTATTGCGCCATAAAGCTTGGCCAAGCAGATAGGGAAGGATGATTTTGTTGAAACTGAAAGTTGATATCATCGATGGGAGAAGAGAGAAAATATATGTTATGTCAAGGCACATGTAGAGGTGGGCGGGGCTGACTATGAATAAGCCAAGATATGATTGGAAAAATAATAGCCAGCGCTCATTGCTCAGTACCTCCCATCCAATGTGTACAGCGCTGACAAAACTGGGCTCTATTTTAGGATTCCTTCAGGAGCTCATGTATAACCTGAAGCCAAAAAAAGCTAAGGGAACAAAAACAAGCAAGGAGCACCTCACCGTTCTTTGTTGTGCTGCCATGAGTGGAGAGAGAAAGAAGATTTTGGTTAACGCACAAGGTAAGAAACCACGCTGATTTAAGAATGTCAAGAGCTTTCGAGTAGAATAAACTGCTAATTCAAATGCTTGGATGACTAGTTCCGTTTTCAAACAGTGGCTTGTTAGTTGGGATAAGCAACTTTAGCGGAATTATTGCTAATCGACAATCACACATCTGAATGAACGTGGAAGAATGAGGTAAAACGTGCTCAAAGTAATTGCTAAAGCAATCGAAAATTGTAAAAAGGCTCATGTACACGAAATCACCAAAAAAATATCCTTGGTGTCCTATATTTGGCAAATGAGGCGTGAAATCAAGTGAAAGGAGCAACAATTATGATTCACTCAAACCCAGAAAGAAGAGAAATTCGCTGTTCTGGAGCCAACTGACCTCTCTACAGATTGCTTTGAAGAATGGATAAATATCGATAGCATTCTTCCAACGGCTGTTGCCATCACTAAAGAAGAAATTTGCAAAGCGGCGATGAATCGTGAGATGGAGCAGACTAGTGGTGATGAAGCAATGGAAGAAGAGGAGGAAGAAGAGCGCCAGAAGCCACCATTAACCAGGCAGATGATAGATGCCCTAGATCTTTTAAAACGAGGAGTCCAGTATCCTCAATTTTATACATATTAAATGTACGTATGTAAGTAATTTGGCTTCTTGAATGTTAGTTTGTACGTTTTTACCCTACAGTAAATCCTTCGCTTATTTTGACCTGGTCCCAAAGTGATTTGACTAAGCGGCGTCTACTGTAAGTCTTAATAACATTATCGTCTAACATCGTCTTAATAATAACAATAGCTTTCTCAGGCAATTTAATTTAAAAGCTATTATAATATAATATCTCTTACATCACTTTACATTTTAGCATCCACATAACACCCAAAGAATATTTGCCATTCACCGTTTGACCCTCCGAAATTCTTTATCATTTATCCCTTTCGACTTATAAAAATCGTTGAGCAATGTTTTGATTCGGCTTTCTTGCAGATGTACTTTTCTCAGTCTTGGATTTTCTGGATTAATCCATTTCTCATTGTGGCGCTGTCAGTGCTTAATATTGGAAGCACATGTTTCGTCAACGCTTTGTTCCATTTCTAGACGTTGCTGAACTCTCTGCGTCCTTTTTGGTCGTCCGTCAGTGTGTTAGGCATAATTTTTCGTTTTCCGAAATTTCCAGTGAAAATGCGATGCACAATTGTTTTGGGAATATTAGTGAATTCATTAATGGATCTTGCAGATACACATCCAAAGAAAGATAGACATCCGAAGATCGTTCCGAAGAATTTCCGCCACTTTATGCACACTGTCTACAATTCGACTTGTCTCCCAGACGAAGATCGTCTAGTATAGTCTCTTTCCCATCACGAAGTTTCGAAAACAACTTAAGTACGTTCTTGTGATTCGCTGCTTTGCCACCATAAGCAGTTTTAATCATATACAACTTTTGCCCAATTTAAAACAAAATTGATGTTTGCTCGATGGTTCATAGCGTTTTTTGTACCTTAGTGTAATATTATAACTAAGCAACTAGATAACAAAATGAGAGTTGGCTCGTCTGGTCCGCAATATGGATTTGTCTGCTTGGATGCTGTTGTGCAGGGTCTACATTTGCGGTATCTTTATTGAAACAATTGAAATATTTACAGTAAAATAAATGTACGAAACACACAAACCTTCAGGTCAAAAAAAGTAAATAAATGAAATAAATAATACAAATTAAGTAAAATAAGAGAAAATAAAAATAGAAACTGCATACGTATAACATTTAAATTTTTCATTTCGACATTCTGAATTTAGTAGACTACTTCAAACATTATGTATAAATATTTAAAACGCATACAATTATTTTGCCAAACTAATTACTAAAATTATTGTAAAATTCAGTAATTGAGTAGACATACTCTCGTCTTGAATTGTTTGAAACTACTTAGGGCGCGTAAATCCCTTGGGAGTGCGTTATATACTTTGCGATCCGTATAGAATATATTTCTTTCATACATTATTAATAAATGATTGGGTAATAGTAGCAGATCTTTGTGACGTGTACTGTAGTCATGTACACAAATGTGATTTAGCCGAAACAAATTTAATTGTTAAAGACAAACAGAAAAACGTAATATATACATAAGCCGTAAAAGATCCAAACCTTATGGTCTCACCCTATAGCTCTGCCCCCTCCTAAACCATATATAATACGCACGTCTCGTTTCTGAATTAGAAATTCTCGTTCACAAAGACCCCACAATAAAATTCCATAGGATATCATAGATGACATTATACATTCGGCAGGAGAGGATATGAACTAAATGAATGGAATAGTTAGTAAATGGATT
>WYDF02050565.1:0-12115 GCA_009867245.2 Adranes taylori
TTTACAGCCTCTTGACGCCATTTCGAACACTGTATGTTTGCTTTTTAGCGTATATCCGCCGACACAAACACTTTTGAACACGGAGGATACGTATCAACTGTTGCGTCAACATAGACAACCAGCTGAAATGTACATCATGTTTAATAACGAAAGTGCTGCCATCTGCCGGTTTATGATGGCCACGATTCATTTTCATCATAAACCGACAGATGGCAGCATTTCCTATGTATTTAATGACAGTTAGTACGTCTTATATTTATGTTTTTTTTTTTCGATATATAACATATTTTGACAAATTACAATTTGCAAAATATTATGAGTGATAGAAAGAAATGAGGCCATTTTTGGATTCAGCGCACAAACATACATAGGAACCCATCATCAAAACTTGAAGAACATGATACGACCGAAAAATGCAGGCCTGTGTAATTAACTAAGAGAATCGTCACTTTCAACACCAAAATTTGGTTCGATCTCAAATTCATAATCAGACATAAACAATTATCTGTTTAAGGATATATAGTAATTAAAAGGATTTGATAAAAATTAATTAATAAAAATTTTCGTATATAAATGTCAGTTCTTGATTCATTATTCTTATTAAAATTATATGGAAATCGGTATTTTTATCATTTATACACGGCGACCAAATTTTTCTGCCAATTTTAGGCTTCGTTTAGCAATTTTAGTCCAATTTCAAGGCCAAAATTCCATTCCACGTCGTCAATTATTATTTTCTGGCCGAGTAATGGTTTCTTAAAAACTTTTACTCACGAAATTATAATAAATTTAAAACATTTGAATTATTTGAATTTAATGTATTAACTTATAACACTTAATGACAATATACATTTTCAATGAAAATAAAAACATAAGGTTTAGTTATTATTCCAAATTAATGAATAAATTTAATATTTATTTTTAATACATTAAAATAATTTGAATAAATTTAATACATTAAAATAATTATTTATATTGAAATTGTGGTTGAAATCAAGGAGATCCATTATATAAATTTAATGAAAGAAGATTAAAATGTCTTGGACCTATACTTTACTTCATAAATAATAGTTTACCAAAATCTCTTAAATGTAATTGCCCGTTGTCTGACTTTCGAGTAGTATACACCTGTTTAGATCATAGCAGCCCTTCTTCGCCGCATATATTCATCCAGACTTATTTACGTAATTTGAAAATATCTAATGTTCAAACTTTCTCATATTAAACTATACAGGAACCAGTGCATTTTGCCTCGTGACATACGCCCCCCTCTCCGTGAATATTCGCCCTCGAATATTAACAATCTTTAGGCATATTATTCGAAGCTTCACATGTAAGTTATTTAAATTTCTGATCCATTTATGTTTGCTCTGATAATAATCGAAAACGCGTTTAGAATATTTAAAATTAAAAAGGAGTTAGACGACATCTTATTTCATTATAAATAAAATAAATAAATAAATCTTTATTTGGCATTTAAACATATTACAATACATATATCCTAATTACGTCATCAAACATCACCCCCTCTGCCTTCTTTCACACCTCTCTTTACCTTCACTTTCCAGTATTCTATACCTACTTCACTTTTCCCAAATTAGCCCTTACCTTCTATCGACCTCGTACCCCTTCTTCATTCTTATCTTTCCACCGACATCACCCTTACCTATCACCATCTCATTTCATTCTCTCTTCTTCTCTCACTCCTTAATCATAAGTACCCTATCCCCCTTTTTATTACTTGTTTCTTTTACTATATTTACCTCCTTTTACTTATTTCCGCTATAATTCTCTTCATAATACCTTACTCTTCCCTTCTTTTTCCAAACTCACCCTTCTGTTTTCCCCCACAACCTTTTCTATCTCACTCTATTCCATTCCCTCACACTCCTTAATCCAATGATTCCATTTTTCATCCTTTCTTCTTTCATCTCCTTCTTTCAACCAGTACTTATTTCCCCCCTCCTCACTCCCATATCTAAACCTTGCCATCATTCTTTTACCCCTCATACACATTCCAGATTCCAAATACCCTGCCATATCCTTCTCATCCATAATCCCCACATACTCACAATTATACCTACTTTCTTTAATTCTCTCATATCTCTCTTGCCTTTCTACATCGCTCATCTTTTCCATAATGTCCCCCACTACATATTCTCCTTCACTCATCTTTTCAAACCATCTATTCGTCGACCATCCAATCCTCATATTCACCTTTTTTCTGCAATCAATCAATTCATTCACCCAACTACCACTTCCCTCTTTCATCATCCCCTCAATATACACTTCTTTTACCAACCTTCTCCCTTCATCATTCCATATCTTTTCCTCAAACTTCACCATTCTATTCACTCCACTAATTGGTTAATTAAAGTGATAATTATTTTAATTGCGAAACATTAAGCCACAAATTAACCGTTTAAAGATAGTGATATAAAATTTTTAAACAAAATATTACGTAAAAAATAAGTAAAATAAGTAAAACAAAAAATAAATACTTTATAAGGATATAAATATTATTTATTTAATTATATTTTACTCCAAGAATGCAAAAACGTTTCGAGTCATCACAATAATTGCGTTGCGTCTCTGTAGGACAGGTGTATTTCAATAATCTTTATTGCGTCTAAGAATTGTCAAGGATCCATAAATGTTAATTGCTTTAGTTAATTCAATTTTCTAGTATCGTACTATACGAGTTGTGAACAAATTTATACGCGGATTTTTTTAATTAGGCTGATTGTATAAGTCCAAATATCAAATTATTGTTGTTGATTTGTTGATAGATAGGTCCCCAAACATATGTTGACAACTGCACCCATATTAGTTATTTTGTTTATTGCTAGCTGTCCATAAGGTTACTTGTGTTTTGGTGTCGCGGTGACGTCCTGGACGTCTTAGCACATCAATAACTAATAGTAACATCGAAAAGGCGAAGAAAATAGTTATGGACAATTGCCGAATCACAATCAGAGAAATTGCTGAAGATGTTGATGATCAAAAGCAGTGTCGCACTGGCGCACAGAATCTGCTTAGTGAAATCGACAATAATGCAGAATTGCTCATACAAATTATGACTGACGAGGTGACGAATCATGGGTGTAACGTTTTGACGTTGAAACTAAGCCCAATCGTTCCAATGGAAACTTGAGCCTAATGAGCCAAGACTGGAAAAAGGCCGCCAAGTTCGCTCAAATATAAAGTTTCTACTCACTGTTTTCTACGACAGCAATGCCATAGTGTACCATGGGGTCTTGCCACCTAGTTGTTCGGTCCATAAAGAATACTACCTACACGTTTTACGCTGTTTACGGGAAGCAATCCGAAGAAAACGACCTAATACCAAAAAACAACCAACGCGGTTATGATGCCGCATCCTCTGTATTCACCCGATATGACACCCTGCTACTTTTTTCTATTTCCGAAGATGAAAAAGGTCATGAATGGACGACGTTTTGTCGATATTTACGAGATTAAGACAATCGCTAAAGCAATTAAACGCCATATCGAAAATGGAATTTCAGACTTGCTTCGAAGAGTTAAAAAACTCTGGAAGAAGTTTATTATTTTCAATGGGGATTACTATGAACTAGCGATTGTATTAGCGATTTTACCCTCATAGAAGACAGTTATCTTTAAAAATTTGCTAGATTAATTTTGCTACATTAGTGTTTAATTAAAAAAAAAATTCCGTTGAAGTTTTGTACTACAGTTAGAAATTTAATTTACTTTTATCTGCGGAAGCAATTTTATTGTTCATTTGTTTCATATATTCTTGTAACAATTGCATAACGCAGCAACATACTAAGCAAGAGTGACAAATATTTATTACTTGATTAGTTACGTGCACTTTTTTCTTCATTCTCGTGGAAAAGAAATACCTTTGTTAGCTTTTATACCGCATATACCTCAGCTACTTTTCTGGTGCAATGAAACGACAATTTCTTGAATATATGCCTTCACAAAATCCAACTTACATGAACAAATAGCATCGCACAAGATGTAGACAAGAGTTTTAAACATGTTAAAAATATATTCAACTTAACTTTTTATTAACTGTTTGAAACTGATTTGTACTTATTATGAAAAGTTGATATTGTGTCATTAAGCTTGTTTCGAATTATTTTTTATTTTTGTTGTTATATTAGAAAATTTAAAAAACCGATAATTCAGAAGTCATAAGCCTCTATTTACCACTCACGTTTGTTATAATCAATGCATCCAAGAAACAATTATACATAACACGAAATTAATATGTTGGAACACATTGACTACACTATCACACCAGTATTACTAGAAATCATATAAAGAACATTTATAGTCATTCCGCCCAGAACGAGAGACGAGCACGTCTTCACCTCTGCGCCAAATTTCCAACCGCAAGCAGCCCCCCCCCCTCCAAGATTCTCAGCACCTGTCAAGCCAAATGAATGCCCATCAATGTCGGACCCCCAAATCTCAATTTCAAGAACACCAATCAAGTCACTAGTTACAGAACCAATTTCAAATCAACGATGCTCTGTTACCACACCCCATCAAAATTTGAAACTTCTAAATATATTTTTGAGACGCAACTCCCGACAACACCTTCAATGGTGCACCAAATATCACTCAAATGTATAAAGATGATAACACATCTAATGCGAGCGTTTATGTGTATGTAAAAAAGTTGACACCTTTCCCAGTTGTACCTCAAAATACTTTTCCATGACTTTGCAACAAAACTGTTTAACTTTTATAACAGCAAAGCAAAGGTTTATGAAACAATGCATGCAAACTGTTTCAAGCCTTGTGCACAATAAGCAGCAATACATGAAAAACAGGTACAGAGTCTGCGTCCAAAGACATACATCTATATACTCGCTCACAAAAAAAACCCTCCCAGTTGGAACCACATCTGCTTGAACAAGTCCCAATATCAGAAGCACAGCCAGTGAATCCAACAGAGAATCATTTTTCATTGTTTTCATAAATGACCCTGTGACGTACTATGCTAATGTGCTAACGGAACTCCCACTCGCGACACTGCTAATGCGGAGCTTTAGCGACTGTCACAGATGGCGCAACTAAATATCTTACTTATTACAGAATCAAACGACCTTTCGAAATATCCCTCTGGCGCCCGGTCAGCTCAGTCGCTTACTGAGGGCTTAGAGAGCTCTCTAGTCGAGAGATGGCCAAGAACCATATTCTTGTGGGCAGCTGTAATCAACTTAATGCTAATGAGTGAAATAGCATTAAAGATTTAACAAAGCCATATTTTATTCTTTTAGTCAAAACAGAGAAAGAAGATATACATTCAATTAAATATCAATAATAAATCAAATGAATAAATGTTATTATATGAAAATAAAATTAAATCAATGACGAATAATAGCGGTTAAACAAACGTAACAATAAACAAGCGGTTTTACATACGGCTGCTGCTGTAAATGGAAGATAAAAAAAACGGTAATACACATAATAATACACACATCACACATTATGTTGTGACATGGGGCAGTGTCTCATACAAATCAGTATAGAAACAAAAGTTTAAACACAGCCTTATAGCCGTGTACAATATCGGGATAACAGCAAGCCATAGAAGTATCACACATGTGTGTGCGTGGAATAGTGAGCCACCAGTCGTATTCTATGCATGTACATTTCTATACGTACGTGTGATATTCCCACTTTATTTATTATAAATAATCTACGTCGTTCCATAACTCTTCATTGAACGAAACATGCACGCTTATGCATATCCACGAGCATCGAAGTGGTATGCACCTCTCTTACGGGCAAATGTCTCGAGCTATACCTCTCCAACTCACACTCAGATAGGCGACCAAAAATTCCCCACTGCTATATTTGCGCGATGCGGATCTATCTATCTATATCTATCTATCTATCTATCTATCTATCTATCTATCTATCTATGATATGAAATATTCTCAAAAATCTCTTCATGAGCATTACTTCTGCAATTCTGGTCTTATGGAAGTTTACATCTGTTGACGAATAGAGTCGAATACTGGGTAAGGTGTCAGGGCCCTTGAAAATCACAATTCCTTAAAATGCCAGCTTCGTTCAGCTTTGTCCAAATCTAGTTCCTACCTTTTTGCTCACTACACAGATTTGACTAGATAATTATTATGTCGATCAATTCATGGCCAAATAAAATATTGAAGATATCTACAGCTGAATCTGTATGAGTAGTAAGCTTTAGACCAAAATCCTCTGTAAATGAGGACGTTTGAAATTTATTTGCGAATGGAATTTTTGTCCGCTTGTAGGTAAAATCCTTCTTGGGCTGTATTAAATTGATTAGTGGTTCCTCATCTTCGTCATCAGATTCTTGTTTATTTGTTTCAAAATTTGGATCGGCTATTGAGTCGTGATCAAAGTGTTCGAAACCAAACACTTCATCAGCATCAGTTCGCCTTGCACGCTTGGATGTGGAGCTTGTTGATGGCTCACAAATAGGAAACTTATCATCCTTGTCAGAATCGCCTCCAATATCAGAATCTACAGCTTGCTCATCACTTATACTACCTATTAGAGAGTACAGGTTTGTCGTGGTCCATTAATTCTAGGTCATTTATTGCGAATTTACGCTCTATTA
The DNA here is from genome assembly GCA_009867245.2 of Adranes taylori. Classification (NCBI taxonomy): domain Eukaryota; kingdom Metazoa; phylum Arthropoda; class Insecta; order Coleoptera; family Staphylinidae; genus Adranes; species Adranes taylori. The sequence continues at coordinate 6,611 of WYDF02050565.1, forward strand.
TTGCCCTATAACGAAAGAAAGCACTTAATATTCCTAGAATGTATATATGGCGCTCAGTATTTTAGGTTATGTTACACTTGAACGATTATATCATCTAAATCGAAATTGTTAGACATAAACCAATACTTTCACAGTATTCGGCATACATTTCTTCATAAGCTCACCAATTTTTGTAGCTGGTCTATCACAAAAACTTGCGATGAAACTTCACGTTGCAAGAAAGCATCTGACACGTGATGCCGACACTTCTAAGCTCACACTGATTGATATTTCGACCGCTTCACCTATTTCTCCCTAGAGAATGCACATCTGGTGCGAAAAGCGAGCATAATCCATTCAGGTGACGCTCTTATACATTGAGAATGTAACCATCAACTTTTTCAGCCCCGGTCGATTTATCAACTAGTATCCTATAAAGTGTTAAACATAACAGATTTTAAATAACGAATGGCCCTTTGACTAATGAATAGAAATACAATTTAAACGAAGTTAAATATTAAGTAGTTGCATAGTAAAAGATGGTTTTAATTTATTTAAATTTATACATCTTTCTGATCAACCTTTGCCCAAATTATTGAAACATAAAATTTTACAAAAGATAGGTCTTACATTCTTGTGTCGATGCCAGACGCCATGAACGGACGAGTAAAGTCGGGAACTAAACTGTTCGATTTTTATCTTTCAATTGAGCGAGTTTTAGGCTAAACTACTTCTTATATCACTCTTTCGGTTTATGTTTTTCAACTACATCCCATTAGTAAATCTAAGCCTTGTCCTTGACATTGGCTCAATGGAATGCATGCAGTTTCCTTTTCGTATAGCTTAATATATTTCTCCTATATAAATTGAGCAACATTTATACATTTATAATTTACTTACCAGCAACATTTATAATTTACTTCTTTTTTATATTTTAATAATAATTACGGTTAGCAACTAGCTGCGTATATTTTATCAATCTCTTATATTTTTGCTACATGGCAATACTGCTTCTGTAAATTATATTCAACAGTCTTTTAAGGTTTTCGTTTGACTCTGCCTTGTCGGTTTCTTAACCCTATCGGCGGTTATACTTTTGATTAAGGCCTTATCACTGGAGGCGTTTTTAGTAAAGGTAAGAACATAGTTATGTGTGTTCATAGTACGAAGAAACAATTACAAACATTTTTGGAATGTCTGTTGTTAATGCTTTAAATAAATTGTTGACTTTAGTAGGTTTTATAGCGACTTTCATAGCAAAATTCCTGAGTTCAGGTATTTTTTCTTAAAAAGCATTCTCCCACTCCACGCATTTTTTTTTTTTTAGTCTGAAGAATAAGTTTTGACGCTATTTGGTTAAATGTGGGAGTCTTGTTTACAAAACAATATTTTATATGTATAATAGTTACTATACAAGAATTTGTATGTAAACACATTACTTTAATATCATTTCCTTTAAAGAAATAGAGAAATGTTACATTTGTAAATCCAGTTTTTCCCATGTTTAGCAAATATGCAAAACTACTTGCATTTTGCAATCGGAATGCAAGATAAATTACAAAAAAATTCAAATGAAATGACTCCAACTAACTTGAATACCAAATTTACAGCCATCCATATATTCGTTGCATAAAACGTCAGGAATTTCACATATTTTTGTGTCTAAATGACGGAAAATGTAAATTCTAACTTATGTATGAATTCACAAGCACACATAGAACAAAATTGGATATTTAAAATTGATTACATTGATTTGTAATAATATTAAATCTAATAATAAAATATACTCGTAATTGTTGCATTGGGGCTTAAAACATAAAGAATTACATAGGTTTGAAGAATTTTTAAAGTTTTTGAAAAATATGGGACATAAGAAACAGATGTACTAAGCTTGAAATGAATTCATTATGAAACACTAACTTAATCCACTCCAGTAGATTTACACTGGGTTGTACAAAATCAATATTACAAATAGAACACATAGCAACTATTGATGTATCTGGAAGGTCTCCTCTCGGATTAGGGGAAGAGTCATAGGAACATTGGATGAAAGAATGTCGTGAAATAAGATGGAGTGCGAGAACGAGGAATTGGCGAGCATGTTTGGAACAGGAAGGAAGGGGGATAGGAGTCATGAAGGAGATAGGGAGAAGGAAGTAAAAAAATCTGGTTGCTGCGGCAAACCCTCGAATCAAAATCCGTGAGCTAGCAGAGGCTGCTAACATATCAACTGATTGTGTACTCTACACACCATCATCACAAACATTTGGATACGAAAAAGCTCTCCGCGCAATGGGTGCGGCGTTTACTTACTATCGAACAAACATGCACAGGTGTGACGGATTTGAAGAAGCATTTGGCGCAGCTAAAACACGATCGAAGGAGTTTTTCGTCGATACATCACTGCTGATGAAAGACGGGTACATTACTACACGCCAGAGGCGAAGTAACAATCAACACAATGGAGAAAAGGCTACGAAAGCCCACCAAAGAAGGCATAGGCAATCTAATCGGCCACTAAGGCGATGGAGACTTTTTTTGTGACGCCAAAGGCATTATTCTTGTTGATTACTTGGCAAAGGGTAAAACCATAACTGGCAATTACTATGCAGCATTATTGGACATTCCGACGCCTAAAGAAAAAAAGCCCTAGTTTGTCTCGCTGAAAGTTCTCTTCCATCAGGACAACGCCGTGGTACAGGCAAAATTGAACCAATTAGGTTACGAATTGATCGACCATCCACCTTATTCACCAGATCTAGCCCCTTGCGACTTCTTCCTATGCTCAAACCTAAAAATTGGCTCGAAGAACGCCGTTTTGTAACAAACGATAAAGTGATGACCGAAACGTCCCACTACTTTGAAGAGCTCGAGCAAAATTACTTTTCGGAAGGAATGAAGAAGTTGGAAAGTCGTCTTGAAAAGTGTATTGCCTTAGGAGGGGTCTATGTTGAAAAATAAATAAAAAGAAAACAAAAATCGTACGTTTTCTTCCTTAGGCTAGATTTCCGCCAAACCACCGTCGTACGTGTTATTAATCTAGTTGTACATATATATTTAAGTTGTCTTAATAAAATAGTTATTATACTTATGTTCAATTCGCAAATTTCATGAATAATATTTTATGTACGTATAAAAAAATGAATAAAGCTATTACTTTCAATATTAAAAAGTTACTTTTCTTCTGAAATACCGCTATTAAGTTAGTTCCTATTTGTCGCATAAATTGATTAGTTTGAAAACTGTGTCGCGAGAAAAACAAATTGGGAAAAACTGATAGCATGAGCCAGGATATTTCCCACTATAGCATGAGTGGGAGATAATAGCACATCGCCTGGAGCTGTCTATGGAATTGGTGAACCTGGGGGTGATGCTGATGTTGGGTCTTCCTGTTGATACTGATGCTTCCTTGTTTTCACATTGATGAAGTTGATGACAGGAAAGGGTTTATAAAATATTTATGAGTGAATGAAATGAGTGAGAAGATGATGAAAAGAGGACAAACGATTTAGCTGAAAATAACAGTGTAATGCTCGTAGAATTACTATTGACTTATTTTAATTTAGATTTAATAAAATAAGCGTATTGCTACTGGCGGAGCAAATCGAATTCAAAACCGCGATTTCGCTCATGGTTCAAGAAAATGAAAACGTTGTCATAAAAAATTTCAGTTAAAATCATAATTATAGCGTTGAACAAAAATGAGACGGAAATATAAACTGTCGTTGTACATTCGCATACATATCTAAGAACAAAGCTTCCGACAATTCCGTCGGCGTGCTGTATAGCAGCGGCGGTATAAGAATACACAGGCGATGCTTTTGACATCTTTCTTCCGCATATAATTGTGAAGGTCGGCATCAGTCGGGAATCGTTTGAAATATTTATATAATTTTGCGCCTTATTATCTCCTAAACGGATGCAATGTTGTTTAACAATTTATATTGATATTATTTGTTAATTAGTTGTTATTAAATTGATTGATATTGGATTAATTAGCCGGTAACAAATTTAACACTTCACTGGAATAGGAATAGTATAACTCACGTGTTAAGGCAATTTTTATTTCTGTACATCATATGGCATAACTTTTTGGGTATGATAATCTATATTACCACAAGTTCCAATTTTTATATTAATATTAAGAACCCCAACAATCGATTAAACGGAACACTTTCTCTTGATTATATATGTTATTTATATATTCTTTAGACTATATTTTGTTTTTTGTAATCAGAATTTCTTTGCCAGAGTTCGAAAGTGTTCGCACTTACAACTTGCCAAGAAGGATTTTGAGGTTACTAATCCAATCCTATGTATAAAATATTTTCTTCCTTTATTGTAATAAGGATTTTAGTTCTTTTAAGTGGTGAGAAACTTATTAAATTCATAATTCCTCTTTCTAATTTACACTTGTTTTCAACATAAATTTCAAATTAAATACACCGACTATGGTATGCGGAATTATAAGCTTCTAGCAATATGTGATAGATTAATTTACGCTGCCCCTAATAATAATAGTGCACGTTATTGTTCGCATATCGAATCCCCTTTGTGGTTTATGAAACGCTTTCTATTAACGGATCTTTATTAGATGTCCCTTCAAGGGATTTCAGACTCTTGTTCTGAATGTTTAACCTTACTATTATACATACACTGAGATAGGAAAAAGGGAAAAAGCTATAATCGTTTCGGATTTAGTTAAACGTTGTTTGGATTTAGAATTTAGGTAATAAATTTATTTGTGTTAAATCAATAATCATTTACATTTATTGTTATTATAATACGAGGGTTATTTTTAACAGTAGCAAACAATAAGATGAAAATATTTTTTCAAGAATTTATATAGAAAAACATGATAAGTGTTGGTAGATTTAAAGTAAAAAACTGTTTAGTTTTCTACTTGCTCCTCACAGCACTTCCTTGCCAGTTTGCGCCAGCTGTATACTTATTGCATCCATTGACTAGGTAATCTATGACGTACGAAATAATACTAGCTCCACTCTTTCAAGCCATCTGCACCATTCCTGCAACTATTGCCTAAAGAAATGAGGTTAGTAGGTTAAGCGCGTTAAAAGGTTTTCTAATGAAGAGTCTAATGAATTTCAGCAACTTTAGGACTATATTCAAACTTCTTAACGATATTGTCACGTATTTTTTATAGCGGACGGTTGTTTTCTCCTACGTGACATGGGTGCGAGGGGACTGTTCGATGGGTAGCAATCCCTTGCTCACAAGATAGTACGTTAGTTTAGCTACTTCTAGCAAAGTTATTAATTGAATAATTGATGCGGAAAGATCTAATCTAAATCCCCCACTTAGCCCACTTTATTTAGATTAAAACACTAGGCCGGACCGTCGCTAAGTTGGACGTGCCATTTAGATTTCATTGTGCCTTCCGATGATGAGTAATTATTGGTGACGTCAATCCTTAACGACTGTCATAAATCTTAATAATTCAGGCAGCAGAAATGAAACAGTTATTAAACGTAATTAAATTGTATTGCTCGTTAAAAATGTTCACCT
>WYDF02050576.1:0-12113 GCA_009867245.2 Adranes taylori
TTTAAAAAGCCCCAAAGGAAGAAGTCTGGTGCTGTTAGATCTGGCGATCTGGACGGCCAGTTCAAATCTCCAAAACGAGAGATCACTCGACCTAGAAATTGGTGTCTCAAAATCTCCGTAGTTTCCCGAGCTATGTGAGCGGTTGTTCCGTCCTGTTGAAACCAACAATGATGAAGACCCAATGCAGCAACTTTCGGCAAAAAAAAACTCGTTTAGCATATGCCTGTAATGCTCGCCATTTACGGTTACGCTGGCGCCATCGGCGTCTTCAAAAAAATAAGGACCAATTACTTTTTCACTGCAATTGCCGCACCAAACAGTCACTTTGAGGGGATACAATGAACCTTCTTGCATTACATGTGGATTCTCTGTGCCCCAGAAACGCAAATTTTGTTTATTAACATAACCACTTAAGTGGAAATGGGCTTCATCGCTCATTATGATTTTTGATACGAAGTTATCCTCTTCTTGCACCAAGTTCAACAGCGTTTGGCAATAAGTTAACCTTGTTCGACGGTCAGCAGGCAGCAATTCCTGAATAGTTTGCACTTTGTAGGGTTTCAAATCTTTCGCCAAAATCCGTTGCAAGGAACATCTGCCGATACCTAATTGTGTGCATCGTCGTCTCGTTGATGTTTGTGGATTCTCTCTAACGTCGTCAGCAACAACAGCGATGTTCTTGTTCGAACGAGCACTACGAGGCCGGCCACTTCTTGCGACATCTATAGTGGACCCAGTTTGCACGAGGCGTTCAGCCAAACGCTTAATTGTTCGAACACATGGAACAAGACGACAGGGACAACGACGACGAAATTCACGTTGCGTTAAACAACAGACTGAAAATTTGTCAAATAAGCAGTAACAATAATTCCGCGTTCTTGAGGTGTGTATCGCTCCATGGCTCATAAGTACCATAAATATCAAAGCACATTGACATTTGGCGCCATCTGCAAAAATGGCGGCCAATTCAAATTATGACATTACTTTTGCGCCACCTGTTAGATGTAGCGCTTCAAGATTGATCTCAAATAACAGCTCAATAAATGGTGCATAGAACATTAAAGAAAAATTTTGTGAGAAAAATTAAGGGAAGGTGGGTTCTTAAAGTTAAACAACCGTGAAATCTACTCTAGCGGACATTATATAGTAAAAATTGGTCCACATTTGATAATACATGGAAAGTTTAATGCAAGTAACAGTTGCAGTAGAAGAAACATTCTTTTCATTAAGCAGACGAAACTTGAAAATCTTATATTTCCAAGTTTTTTTGCCAAATTCATAGATTTTTCAAAGAAACAAAATTCTAAATTTTGCCTCAGGGCAAAGACAATAAAAAATGTGCAGACATAAGAAGTACGCTTATAATAGAGCAAAGGCTTCAAGATTAAATTGATATGATAGCAAAATAATTGTTGTATATGATATACAAAAAACATAAAAGAAAGGGAATATGGGTAAAAATGGTCTCAAAATAAAATCACCATACAAAAAGACGCGGACCACGAAAAACGATGAAAAAACAATACATGTGCAGACCTAGAAAGTAGACTACTAATAGAGTAGGCGCTTCAAGATTGATTTCGTATGATAGCAAAATAATTGTTGTACAGGATGTGGAAAAATATTTCGGAAAAAAGAAGAAGAAAGTGGGTAAAAATGGTCTCGAGGTTAAACCACCGTGAAATACGCTCTAGCGGACATTATCAAGTACAAATCGGTCCACATTTAAAAATACATGGCAAGCCTAATGCAACTGCTATTACTACCAGACCAGGAGCTTTCTTTTCTTTATTTAGAAAAACGTAAAAATCTTCTATTTTCGTTATTTTGCCAAATCCATAGATTTTTCAAAGAAACAAAATTAAATTTTTGTGTCATGGAGATTACATGCAAAAATGGGCAGACCTAGATAGTAGATTTTTAATAGAGATAGCACATCAAAATGGATGCTAAATGATAGCTAAATAGTTGTTGCACAGGAACAGTCAAGAATCATTTTGTGAGAAAAATAAAGGGAAATTTGGCAAAAATGGTCACAAAATGAAATCACCATAAAATATCATCTAGAGCATATTTTATGGCACAGCCTGGGCCACATTTAAGAGTATGTGGAAAAAATGATGGGAAGCAATTTCTGGAAAAAATAGAGGATTGACCACCATAAAATCTAATCTAGCGCATATTTTATTGAACAAATTGCTACCGTTTGATGAAATATTCTCTAGTTATTTCGAAAAAAAAAATACAAATCTTTAATAAAAAGTTGAATCTTCGATTTTTTGACTAATCCATAGATTTTTGAAAAAAATTTAAATTTTGTTTCAGGGAAATTATGTACAAAAATGGGTGGACCTAGAAATGAGACTTTTAATAGAAATTCTGCTTCAGGGTTGATCTCAAATGACAGCTAAGTAAATGCTACAAAGGACTGTAAAGGAATGGTTTTGTGAGAAATAGGGAAGGTGGGTAAAAATGGTCTCAAAATTAAACCATCATGCAATCTGCTGTAACGGACATTAAAGAGTAAATATTGGTCCACATTTAAGAATACATGGAAAGCTTGATGCAGCTATAACTACTATCAGCAGAAGGAATATTCTTGTCTTTATTCTAAAGAATCTCAAATTTTCGATTTTTTGTTAAATCCGTACATTTTTTAAAGAAACAAAATTCAAATTTTTGCTTCAGTGAATAAACATAAAAAATGAGCAAACCGGATAGTAGACCTCTTTTAGAGCTAGCGCTTGAAGATTGATTTCATATGATAAGAAAATAATAGCTGTACAGGAAGGACATAAAAAACATTTAGGAAACTAATAAAGGGAAGTGGATAAAAATGGTTTCAATGTTTCAATTCTTTAGAAAAAATCTAAAAATCTCATATTTTCAATTTATTTGGCAAATTCATGGAATTTTCCAAGGAAGAAAATTCAAAATTCTGCCTAATGGACATTAGATACAAAAATGCATAAACCTAGAAAATACACTTCTGATAGAGGTAACGCCTAAAAATTTATCTCAAATGATAGCAAAAGAATAGATGGATCCGAGATAAAAACATTTAGGAAAAAAGTAAAGAGAAGTGGGCAAAAATGATCTCAACCTTAAACCACCATAAAATCTGCTCTACCGCAAATTTTATATTACAAATTGGTCTACATGTAACAGTATATGGAAAGCTTGATGCAACTACTGTTCCTATAGGCAGAACAAGCATTATTTTTATTTATTTACAAAAAGGTTAACAACCCTTTATTTTCGGTTTCGTTTTGACAAATCCGTGTTTTCAAAAAAAAAAACAATGTTCCAAATTTTGCCTCATGAAAATTATATACAAAAATGAGTAGACGTAGAAAGTAGGCTTTTAATAAAGGTAGCGCATCAAGATTGACCTCAGATAATACCAAAATAATTGTTGTATAGTACATAAAAAACATTTAGGAAAAAAGTAAAGGGAAGGTGGCTAAAAATGGTCTAAATATGTGGTCCAGCTCTAGCGTAGAAAAATGATCTGCTCTAGCACACATTTTATAGTACAAACTGGTCCACATTTAGGAGTGTATGGAAAGCTGGATGTGTCTAGTATTCCTATCGCCAGAAGGAAAATTATTCTTTTAATTTTTATGTAACATTTTGAAACAAATTGCAAAAGTTTGCCTACATACACAACTGGGCGGACCGAGAAATATAACTTCTAATACAGATAGCGTTTCAAAATTGATCTCAAATGACTTCTAAATAAATGATGCACCGGAGATAAAAGAAGAAACACTTAGTGAGAAAAATAAAGGAGTGGGTCAAAATGGTCTCAAAATTATACCACTATAAAATCTATTCTAGCATACATTTTATCGCACAAGTTGGTCCAAATTTAAAGTACATGGAAAGAACATACCTTTCTTTATTTAGAAAAGGGTTAAAAATTATGTACTTTTTGTTTTGTTTTTGCAAATCCGTAAGTTACTCAAAGAGTCAAAGCTCATAATTTTGCCTCATGGAAATTACATACAAAAATCTGTTGACCTAGAAAGTAGACTTCTTATGGAGCTAGCGCTTCAAGATTAATCTGAAATGATAGCAAAATAATGTGTACAGGACGTAAAGGAAACATTTTGTAAAAAACTAAAGGGAAGGTCGTTAAAATGGCCTCAAAGTTTGTCCACCATAAAATCTGTTCTACCGCACATTTTGTGGCACAAATTGGAATATATTTAAGAGTTAATTGGAAAATTAGATAGAAAACATGAAAAAAAAAATGTATACAAAAATGGGTGGCTTTAGAAGGTCGACTTGTAAAAGATCTAGCGCCTCAAGATTAACCTCAAATAATAGCTAAATAATTGGTGCATAGGAAAATAAAAGAATCATTTTGTATAAAAATAAAGGTGAGTGGGTAAAAATTGTCTCCAAATTAGATGGGAGAAGTTATGGGACAAGTTGGTCCATATTTAAAAGTACATAGAAGGCTTGATGAAAATCGTTCTCTGAACAAAAATTAAGGAAAGATGGGTGTAATAGTCTTAATTTAACCACCATAATATCCATAGATTTTTCAGAAAAAAAATCTTAGTACTGATACATGAAAACTACGTGGGTAAACATAGTCTCAAAGTTAGATCACGATAAAATTTGCTTTAGCGTACAATTTATGACATGAATTGGTCCACTTTTAAGTATTCATGGAGAGTTAGATGACATCACTATTGCTATCGGCTGGAAGAACATTCTTTTAGTTATTTTGAAAGTATTTCAAATATTCGATATTATCAGAAATGTAGATTTTCGATTTTTTTTGACACATTCAAAGATTAAAAAACTCAAAATTTTTCTGATGGAAATTATATAAAAAAATCCACCGACCTAGACTTTTGGTAGAGCTGGCTCCTCCTCAGGATTGATATCAAATGATAGCTAAATAATTGTTGAAAAGGAGCATAAAGGAATGGTTGTGTGAAAAAAAAACACAGAAAACATGGGTAAAAATGGTTTCGAAGTTGGATCACCCAAAATCTACTCAAGCGCATACTCTATTGTACAAAATAGTCCACATTTAAGAAAACGGTAAGCTCAATGCCACCACTATTGTTATCGGCTGAAAGTTTGGCAAAAAAAATTGCGTCATCGAAATTACATACAAAATGGGGTGAAATAATAACTAAATCATTTTTTCATTTTTACGTCGGAACGTAAAGGAATAAGTATATGAAAAAAAGATAGGGCGTGGGTAAGAATGGTCTTAAATAAACACCATCAAGAACCGCACCTAGCGCACATTTTATGGTAGAAATGTCTATATTTACTGCTCCAAACTGGTTTATGTTTAAGAATATATGGAAAGCTTGACGCAGCCACTGTTGATGTTGGCTGAAAGAACATTCTTTCCTTTAAACGAAAAGTTTTATGTAGATATTGCCTCGTACACATTGAATTAGATCTAATTTGCAATTTAAAATGTACTATTGTACGACAAGCGTTCGTTTCGGAGATGTTGCTCCTCGTCAGGTATGTGTAAGTATAATATTTAAGCATCTGACATTTAGCCACGGGCACTCTCCTTGTAAAAGGTGTATTTTCTCAATGTACCTCTATTTAATCGAAAATTATTCTTTTCTTTATTTAGAAAAAAATTACAAATCTTCAAAATTAATTGAAGAATGTAATTTTGATTTTTTTTTCGGCAAATTCATAGATTAAAAAAATATAAAATTGGCTTCATGAAAATTACATACAAAGATTTGCTTAGAACGTACACTTCTAAAGGAGCTAGCGCTTCAAGTTTGATCTCACATGATAGCTAAATAATTATTGCACAAGAACATAAAGAAATTATCTTCTGAAAAAGTTAAATAAAAGTAGCACAATATTCTGCATTTACGAGTACATGGAAAACTTGATGCGACTACTATTGCTGTACATTGAAAGAACATTCTTTTCTTTGATATCTGTTTTTCATGAGTGTTAGGGTCACCCGGTGTGTAATTAATCACTTATTTAAAATTAATATGAATATCTGTGTCTTGAAAAAATCACTTCTCCCGGGGGTCCAACCCGGTACCTTCTGATTGCCGGTCAGGTGTTCCTGGTGCCGGGTGTCGGTCAGAGCATCTGGTTCGACCCCCGGGAGAGGTAATTTTTTCAAGACACAGATTTTCATATTAATTTTCAATACGTTATTCTGTTCTTTATTAAAAAAATACAAATCTTGAATACTAATACAAAAGTGTATTGTTTTCGGATTAAAAAAAATTATAAAAAAAAAATTAAAATTTTGACTCATGTAAATTGCATACAAAAATGGATAGACCTAGAAAATAGACATCTGATAGGGCTATCGACTGATGATTGATTTTAAATGATAGCTAACTAATTGGTGCACATCAAGGAATCTTTTTGTAAAAAAAATAATGAATATTGGTATAAATGGTTTCCAGGTTATATCACCATCAAATCTGCTCTAGTGCACATTTTATTGTACAAATTGTTCCACATTTACTATTGCTATAGGCTGAAAGAATATGCTTTTCTTTATTTAGAAAAAAAAAAAATACAATTCATTTAGAAATACAATTCATTAGTGTTTTGGAGTTTTTTTACAAATACAAATTCATAGAAAAGTCAAACTATTGCCTCATGGAAATTACATACAAAAATTAGCGAGCCTAGAAAGCGGACATCTAATAGAGCTAGAGATCTCAAATAATTAATTGGCAGATAATGCATAGAGGATAATGTAACATCTTTTTATATATCAACATCCATTGTCATATATTGTAATGTTGATTTTAGTCCTGATGATGGTTCTAAAACTAGAGAACCGAAACGTCGACTGATAGACGAAAATCTAGTGTATATCCATTCAATAAAGCCATTGTCTAATAACCGAAGACTTTTAATTAACTAATAGAAAAGTGTATTTTCGATTTTGTTGACAAATTCATAGATTTTTCAAAAAAATTCTAAATTTCGATTCATGGATAAAAATAATTCTAAAACATATTTGATTTAATAAAATATATTGCTACTTGTGGCCGCCCTCTAAAGCATTATATCGTTATTTGTTAAAATAGCATATCATATCGCTCATTTGCTGCAACCACGTCATAACTCAAAAAATGGCAGTTTCAACTTATTGGCACATGGCGTTTCGATAATCAAACGCCTTTTTATCTGCTATAATGTCACATCTGACCTTTTTATAGTTACCACTAGATGTCAGTAAAGTCGGTAGTAAAAGCTTTACTTCTCTACCAATGCTACTTTTAACATCATATTTTAGTTCCTGACTAACTGTTGTAAAGAATGTATGACTCAAATTTCTAAAACAGTGTCTTATTTCGTGTCGTAACTATATTTTAGCAAAGGTTAGCGAAATATCATAATTAATTTGTAATTAATAACGTAGTATTTGATGTTGCGACGTTATACATGAGAAAACAAGTCATAGTGTACTTGTCGTATTAAAACGATATTGCAAATACAAATTTACTATTTGTTGCCATTGAATTCTGAAGTATATTATGACTGTAACCACAAAATTTTATTATGAATCATTTTGAGATATATCCAAAATATATTTGAGATATTGAGCATGTTGGGTTGAGCAGCTATTTGTATATACAATTAAGTATATTTTATACACATTTTGGCTTAAGGTAATGTCAGTGGACCCGATAAAATAATATGCCTGCTTCGATTTTAATCCGATTATAAGGGTTGAACAAGCGTTCAACGTTGATTTTCTAATTTTCTGTCGAACTAAATGTAGTAGACCAACGAAATAATCTTTTTCTAAGAAATAATTTTTTCTGGTAAAGTCAATGCAGATTTTGATGAAAGAACATATTGGCAATAATGAAAATATTAAAATTACGACTTTTTTAATTTTCAAAGTTGTTGCTGAGATCAGTCCTGTTAACATTGATAAAGTCGAGACTACAAAACTTCTATTATTCAACGATTCTTTAAATAACTTTCGAAGTAACTCGTAATCGGAATCCTAGACAAAATGATTATACTTTAAAGACACCTGTGGCGTAAAGAAAAGAATGAAGATAAGGGGCAAACTTGCATATTACACCACACCCCAATGTGATTTTACTAATTGTATTGACTATACCTGACATGTACTTAAAGAAAAAAAAAATGACCAAAAATCTTACCAAAAAGAATAATTAACATTCTTTAAAAATCTATCAAGATGTTTGGTAGTATTTCGGAGTGCTATCAAGGTATAACCTTGCAAGGTCTTAAGACATTCTTAGTTGCGGAAAATCTTATACGTAGAGTGAAAATATGTGATAATTGCGGAGGTAATATGAACATAGTGTCAAACGAAAAAAACAAGGAACCCATGTATCGATGCGATAACAGACAATGCAAATTGAAGTTAAGTTTACGTGCGGGAACTTTTTTTTCCATCAAATCTGTACCAATTCATAAGATACTAGTGGTAATTTTTGCATGGATTATGAAGTACCCTCAATCAGTTATTTCTCGCGAATCAAGTTTATATCCCGACAAACAGTACGAAATATTTTAAATGAGTTAAGATGTTTAATCAGAGCATGGTTAATTGAAAACAATTTTAAATTTGGATGCCTTGGCCACATTGTGGAGACTGATGAAAGCGCGTTTGGAAAACGTAAATATAATCGTGGCAGATCGTTGTTGGTGGCACCGATCAGCTTACGAAACAAACTTTCTTAAAAGTTGTACCTAAACGCGATGCTCAGAGTCTCGAAAGAGTTATTTTTGAAAATGTGGAACTGGGCACAAGAATTATTACAGATTGTTGGCGAAGTTACAATGGTTTGCAAAATCGACAAATTCATACTCAGAATATTGAAGCGGATTGGTCGAAGATTAAACCAGATATGAGAAGGAGAATAGGAAGAATGGCTATTACTCCCACAGACGATTATCTGGTGGAATATATATGGAGAAGTAAAAATGATAGAGAGAACGAACTATATGAAGATTTGAAGCTGGCAATGGCCTACTTTTATCCTGTATAGTACTTATCAGAGCGTTTCAGGTTCATTAAGAAATTCCGAGTTTATCAAGGTCTTACCAATTTTCATTTTTTTCACGCTCCAATAGGATCAATTGACTTATATCTTACTGTGATTGTAAAAATATTTATCAGTCATGTTATAATATAATTCTTTTGTTCTTATGAAGTAAACATGGTAGTGAATTAGAAAAATGTTCAAAGTGAAGAATGAGATAATGTAAAAATAAATGAATACTTGAAGCCATAAACTTTATTTTGAAAAAATATCTGTGGTGTACCTAGTAAGTAATAATCATATTTATTATTTCAATTCGACATATTTCAATTTAAGGAAAATATTTAATAAATAATATGGAAAACTATACACAACTATTTAATTAAACTGGGTATAGATCTATTTAATTAAACTGTGTATAGATCGCTGCGTATGAAAGCTTGCAATATAACATTACTTACTCGACTATTTGTTTGGTCAACTGGACTTGTTCGAAATGCATATTCAAAAATGTTTTATTGATAATTAAATTGCAGTTAAGAAACAGGTAAATAAGTGGGTCCTCTGATATAGCCATAAGCCCACATTTCTTTTCATGTGGGAATTTTTCATTTGTAAAATTCTCTGTTTGTTGTTGTACAACACTAATTTTTGTTTCGATCTAAAACCAAATAAAATTAGATTTATGATAAGAAAACGTTAGAACTCCACATTTAGCTTGCGTCTGTTAATGTTTTTATCAATTTATAATCTGTGTCTGATCTCTTCGTCGATGGTCGAACAGAATTGTAGAATGGAAGCGTACCGAAATCGGGGACGTCCTCCAACGAGATGGATGGACGATCTTAGAAGAGTGAAGACCAATTGGATACAACTGCCCAAGATCGACGAAATTGGACAGAGTTACGGGAGGCCTATGTTCAGCAGTGGACTAGATGAAGGCTGTGTGATGATGATGATGATAATCTGTGTCTATTATATCTAACATTTAGACATAGTACGATGCAATCGATCAGTAAAGGAATTAAAATTTTGCAAATAATTCTCAACATACAAGAGGAACTGTAACAAAACTACCGACATCATATAGTACGACAGATTTAGATAGCCCATTAGGTTCTCCATCAGATATTTATTTGAGGCTTAGGGAACAAACTGTAGAAGAATGTGATATGTAAATATTATATTATTTTCCTATTTTTTTATTCCAAAAACTGTTTCCAGAAAGTGTGAGAACTAGTTCCCAGTTAACTCAAAATATTGAAGTAAAAAAGGATAGCCACTTATTGTGTTCAAGCTCTTCCTCATCCAGTTCTTCTAGTTCCAGATGTTGTACGACTGACTCTTCATCGGAAGATAATGATAATTTATTGTATGACATTTCGTATATTCACATACAAACAGTGGAATTGACAGTGAAACTGATTTGAATGAAAATAATCAGAATAATCTCAATATTACTGCAGGTGCGAGTAACAATTCCTGTGTAAGCAACTTCGCATTCACATTGGACAGTCTATCTAAAAAAGGGAGAAAGAGAGAAAGAAACAGCAATATCTGAAAAAGGAACGTGAATAAGAAACTGAGGAATCTTGGAAAAGAATATCAAATGCACAACAGCGACAAGAAGATTCCAAACGACAGAAGTCTGAAATCTCCTTGTATGGAAAAATGTAAATTAAAATGTTACTCCAAATTTACTGACACCGAACGGATGCTAATTTTTCAATCATTTTGGAAATTAGGACTTTTAGAAAAGCAGCGGCAATATAATAGCATCAAAAACAAATAGACATAGCTCTAAAAGAAGATGCTCGAAATTTTATAGAAAAAATACCAAAAATAGAGAACCCGTTCTAATACGTTTAAATTGTTCATTGATGGAAGTAAATCTATCGCTGACCTGCATAAGGACTATATAAATGAGTGTAAAGATAAAAATGAACTCTTTGTTAACTACACCATGTTTTATAGAATATTTACCGAAGATTTTAATATATCTTTTTTACACTGAATACAGATTTATGTGAAACTTGCGCCTCGTATGACAATGCCAAAGAAGATGAGGAACAAAAGTTGAAGGAATATTACCAGCGGCATTTGATTGAGAAAAATCTTATCAAGAAGAGAGAAGAAAATATATACAGAAACAGATGACTTAGTAGCAGTTGATGATTTGCAAGATGTTGTGCAACTGTCAAAGGGTGATGTATCTGTATTTTACTACAAATCCAAACTTAACGTATTTAATTTTACTATATATAATCTGAGGAACAATTACTGTGAGTGTTTTGTGTGGCATGAGGCTATTGAGCGTAGAGGTATTAATTACAACTGTACTGGTCAACAAACAAAAAACTATATGATCGCAGTCTACTTGAATGCTTCAAGACATCTCAATATCAGAAGCATTACAAGTACTTTATAAAGGGACATACACAAAATGAGATTGATTCCGAACACTCACTGATTGAGCGCCAGATAAAATGACAATTAAAAGGTGGTCCGATGTGCATGCCATAGTCTTTTGCCGCCACTATTCGTGCCGCTAAAAAAATATGTAACCCATTTAGTGTGAACGGAATTGAGTTTTGAAGATTTATATGATATCAAAGCGTTAGAAACCGAATATGTCGCAATTAAAAACATCGCAAGTTAAAATTCTTCGTTTAGATCGGGATTCGCCAACTTCCTTTTTTAAGAACTCATACGAATACAATTAAAAAAAGTTACTGTAATTCGTAGATGGTTGGATAAAGAAAGGCATTTGGGTGATAACTGGAGGCTAAGCTTAGAGATGGTGGGAAAAGGTTTAGAGTTAATGATAAGAATTTTGGAGGAAATAAAAAAAAGAAATTAAAGGGAAGAATTTGATAGGGAATGAGAAGTGTAAAAACTGTGTTGATGTATGGGGCTGAAGTGTGGGCGGTGTGTGATAGGGACATGATAGAAAGGATGCAAGCTGTGTGCTTAAAGAGGATGTTAGGAATTGATATGAGAGGATGTTAGGAGTTGACCTTATGAAATAGTGCTGCAGGAAACGGGGAAATATAAGTGCCAGGTATCTGGAGTGAGAAAGATGGTGAGGTTCGAAAGAAAAGTATT